>PNEQ01091862.1:8229-42679 GCA_003012365.1 Medauroidea extradentata
ATATATATATATATATATATATATATATATATATATATATATATATATATATATATATATATATATATATAAATGATCGCGAAAACAGCGGAAAGAGGCGAGTTTGGCCTTAAACAAAAAGTGTCCTTTAAGGGTAAGTTACTTCATGGTGACTCATTTAAAAAATATCTTAGCAGCAACAAACATTTTGCTGTGGCAAAGAAAGAGTGTTTACAGTATACCTAACTGCGGCAGGTTTACCCGCGCGTATATCATATAACTGGACCTTGCTTTGTGCTCGCAGCTATGGACGGCTACATCACCGTGGGACGCGGGAAGGACTGCGCATGGCTGAAGACTGCGTCCTGAATGGGAACAGTGCCACTTATTTTCAGCCTCCACTCCGGGACGCCGGTCACGTAGGACGCGGCAAGGGAGGTTAGCTGTAATTGACCACAAGCACAAAGAGTGCTGCAGGGGAAAGATAGTCCACTCGGAGTCTTTCTACTGCGTTCAAGCACACTCGCTGCAAGTGGTACTATGAAGTTAAGGTGGTACATCGGCCGACATTTTAGATTAGTATACGTTTTGTAGTATCTTCTGTTTTGAATTTATTTTCGTATGTTTGGCTATGAAAGGGCGTACAATATGAAAAGTTAAAAAAGTGAAATATGACTTTAACACAGCTGTTACATTATTTTAGGCATGCTTGTTACATATAAGAATTGGGTAAACCGACTGTATGTCGTGATAAGCCTTAATATCCTGATATACTACTTTGTAGGCTTCACAAAACTGGAAGGTTCTGTACACAGTGTTCATAACGTTACCAACAAAGAGCAGGCATGTGTAGTTTCGGCAATAAGTGACCAGTGTATCTCATACTAGATTATAATTGAAATGTTCTAACATATTTCTGTTACAGAAGTTGGGTTCGTTTACCCTAGATACATACACATACTCTAATACAGGAGAAGCCGACGTTAATTTTTTAGCTTTGAAACGCATTTATATGTTTTAGTCTCTTAATGAGGTAGCAGTGGCTAAAGAACTGCCCTCTCAGCACGGAGATGCGGGTTCGATTCCCGGTGGGTATCGCATGTGGGTTACGTGGCAGATGTTTCCCTCAGACGGCAGTTTTTCTCTCCTACAATCGTTTCCCTTCTTCTCGAAACCGTTCCGTCTTCGCTGCAGGATTTTATTTCATTTCACTCGGATTGTGATACCATGCCCTCCGGTTTCCTCCCCATACGAAATGTATTTTCCATTTTATGACGTTGGAAGAAGAAAAATGCCTTCACTGAAATAAAATATTATAATGTTCTCTTTCGTCGGACCAGGCTCAACTTTACATGCCGCGTACGCGAGTATAGGTAAATAGGGATGGAGTGAGCTTATTTGAAAGTCTATATACTTTATCAACTAAATTTAACTTATAGGCTTGGTTAAGAGAGGAGTCATTTAATTTAATTTTAAGGTAAAAAACATACAAGTTTTGCCTTTCAAGTTATCAACTTCATGTAACTTAAAGTTCACGAAAGCTCTGAGATTTGTCAGTTTACACCTCATACCGATACCAGCGCTCAAGCGGCAGAAATTTTCCTTGTGCCAAATTTTTAACATCGATCTTTCTAACCTGTAGTAGGATTAACCTTAGTTGTATTATTCTCTGAAGTTAATGTCTGAAGTAAATAATATGTTCTTCAGAAGTGCTCATTTAATCGTGAACCACGTATATCAGGTGCGAACTGTAGCATTGGGGCCGGAGTGATGCACGCCCGCTAATGTCTGCCGGTGTCGAGGTCGTGAGTCGCCTGCAGACTAGTCATTAGGCAGCCCGCACGTCGTGTGGGGCCGGCCACGCACACACCTGTGTTAGGCGAGGCAACTCCTAACTGCGGCACATAGCACGTTTCATTGTCCCGCCATGTTTGTGTTAGCACACTCAAGGTCTTCCTGGCAGACGCACCTCATCGTCCTCAACACAATGTCTCACCCGACACGTTCGACTGTATACGATCTGCGTTTATTACATGAGAAATAGGTCTGGTATAGTGCGTTAAGGATAAAATGAGCACTTTTTTTCTTTTCAGATAGTTTATAATTGTCCACCCTTTTAATAAAAACAAAACAACTTGAAAAAAAATCAACCGCTCTTGGAAGTTGACGTCTTAGATCACAATAAATCATATATATTATTTTTAATTTATTATTATAGACCAGATTTAGGTTTTCCATGGTTTCCCGAAATCACTCCAGGCAAATGCTGGGATGGTACCTTAACTAAGGCAATGGCCGACTCCTCTACTTCTCTTCCAGCTCCTGTCATTGTACGAAGTTATCTCATCGTCTCTAATGGTTCACTGTCGACGAGACTTAAATATAACTTACCTTACCCAAGAAGGTGAGAATTAAAAACATCCACTCACTGATCTTGAAATAAAACTGTAAATGTGCACACAAAGCATTGAAACAAGATAGTGCAAAAATATTTTCGCCGATATGTCCGTTCTCTATTTATCATACATATTCAACATTCTACACTAGTTTCCGGAATTTTTTTTCCGGAAACTAATGGCTTAACACATAATTGAAAAAGAACATTTTCTGCTACGTTTAAGCCGTACAAGCACAAGGTAAAGTTCGTTCCAGCGAATTATGTGGTTTCATAAATTCGTTTTTACCAGACGAAAATACATGGGTCTATAATAATTTTCTGGCTGAACAATACATCAGTTGTGGCTTTGTTGCTATAACTAAATGTATATCTAACTGGACTCTTGACTAGAAAACTAAACATTAAAGACCCAATGCCACCAAATAATTGGTTCATTCAACTTTTACATGTTTATTATTTATACATAGATCAAGACAATGATATATATATATATACGTAGATTGATATTAAATACTGTATATACATATGCATATGGACATATACATACAGAATATGTAGATGTTATATATTATCAAACATCAAACTTTTCCATGTGCGTGTTTTAGACGTGCTTATCTCCGTCCGGGCTTTTCACGGTGAAAGCTCTGATTATTATTATTTCAACTAATCTGTGTACATCCGCCACTTGTGAATATGAAAACTGCTATACATTAAATATCAAGCAACAGCGTATATATTTCACCGGACTCAATCTTGAAGTCTGAGTCCACAATAAATTTTCTTTTTGGAATATTATTCTCGCCAAAACGGTCTTAAAATGTGCTCACTCAAGAGTGGACATTTTGTAAAGATGACTTAGCTTTACTGGTATTGCTAATAAAACTTATGAGATCACTTGTACTGGGTAACATTATATTGCTATATTGGTTTTCCGGTTGGATCCGCGCCTTCGTAGTTGTACCAAGCAACGTCCTGCCTAATACAGTCCTCGAAATAATTAGGGAATCACGCAGATTTATTGGGCATAAATAATTACAGAAGATGAGATGTGATTTCTGTCAGGTTTTCGAAATGTTGACAGATGTCAGTAGACGAAGGGTTGGACGAGTTAAGTACCACATCACACATACTGAACTAACACCGTCCCGAGAATCCCCTTCACTATCATTTATGTTTCATGTTGACATGAGTCGGAACATACCATAAATTTTATATATGTATATATAGGCACTATACACACACATACTGCTGCACACCAGCTTGGCGTAGACTCAATAATTTATTCATACCAGACGTTCTTAATTGAAGTAAAGTCTGGAGAGTGAACTGGCCCCAGCACACGCTCGAAACCCGTCTCGTCCAGTATGTCGTCCACCATCCAGCTCTGTGGGGATGAGCTTTGTTATCCATGAATCGGAAAGACTTAACCGATCGCACAACATTAGACACGACATAGACCTACACCTCATTTATTTGTATGATTGCCAACTGTTTTGACCAATGTATTCCAATAGGCACCTTGACAAAGTCCACGACTAAAGAGTGCTTCCTGGTCTTAATAGTTTCTCGCACTGTTATTGTAGCTTAGTTGTAGTTCTTTACTATATGGTTCCTAGATGGTAGAAACTAACAGCATATTTTGTAATGAAGGAATGCATGACTAAACCTTGTCTTTGGTTTCTTAGAATGTTATCATTAATGTGTTCTTTGATTCTTGCCGCCGCACTTCTGTCCGTATTGTCTATGTTACCTGAGTTTTCGTTACTATTTCATCTCTCTAGTGTGCGTTGTGCTCGGCGTAGGTTGCGTATGAGATTCTTTCCGTTCTGACTTTTCTCACACACAGACGTACGTAATGCGAAAATCGGAAACAATCTTAGCTTATTTGCGTTCTTCTTGAGCCTAAAAACTGGTCTTATTCATTCAGCCGAGGTCTGCCGAAAGTTATGTTAATTTAGTTCGCTATGAATCAGCTACAGCTACAGTACAGTATGATCTCCGAACGTCTTCAAAACTTATGTATTAAGACTATAAAAATATAATTTCATTTGTTTTTACTGCCTCTTCGTAACATAACAAAACTGTCCTCCAGTAAGGTCCACACAATTTTTAAGCAGAATTTGAACAATCTTAAACTTACCTAAACAAACCGAAGATAGTAGTTTTTACTAACAAATAAACTGGAATTAATATTGTTCAAACTAGTTTATAAATAAACCTAGGAGTCTGACGTCTTAATTTGCCTAAGCAAACTTGGGGTATTAGGGTATAAACCTCCAGGCATCATCTCCTTGTGTTCCCGATTACAAATCTCTAAGCGCTAGATAGATGGGCATAACATATGGAACTATGTTAAGGTTCTTAAGAGGGCGCGAACCTTAGTGTCATTAAGAATGCAAAGTAATATATTGACAATTAAAAAGGCTAGCAAAATGTAGTACTCATAGCTAGTTGCACTTGAGTGTGCCGTAATTAAATTAATAACAAAGTTTTTCCGAAAATGTATGTGTGTACTACAGTCAAAATAAAAATACAGATAATTAAATTTGGCTTCCTTATTATTATATACATTCCAACAGGGAAGAGACATTGTTGCAATTACAAACGGACACGATGGACGAACTCAAATTCCGCAAAATGCTTTTAAATCAACTTTTTTAGTTTTTTAATGTATATACAACTCTCATATTCAACCAGCATTATAGAAACTGATGAAGTTTATTTGTTATTAGGGCAAATTAAAATCATCCTACTATAGAATAACAGAAAGAAGTTTATGGCCTTACTACGTACAAATTGAAAGAAGGGACTTCGAAAGCATTTACCTTACGAATAAATAATACAAAATAAATAAACCCCGATGAATTGTTAGCAGAAATCAGTGTGTTCCCACTCACCGTGAGGCGTGACTCCAGAGAAGCGCAAGGAAACAATGGAAGCCATGGTAGTAGCCGACTATCAAATTAAGCACCAACTCAAAACTGACGTTATCCACCACGACTATAGAGTTGGTATTCCTAGTCTGAATAAAATTCAGCACACATATTCTGAAATTCATACAGCTTAGTGATTTTCTTCGTAAACATTTATTAGTAAACTTCGTATTTCTTGACATACTATAGCCACAAATCAAAAAGAAAATTCATGACATTACATATTTCATAATAAAAAAATTTTGCAGTTGTAAGAAAGGGACATTTCTTTAGCAACAGGATTATTCTCTTGCTTAAAACAAAAATTTTAAGCTCATCACACCGGTTCGTAATTACTTGAAATCTGCATAAAATTTGTTAGCTGAGTAAATCTTAATATATAAAATGAAGTGTCTTGACACACTCACTCACTCACTCATCAAAGCACAGCCCAAACCGCTAGACCTAGAACAATGACATTTTGAGGGAAGCTTCCACTTTCTCCGTAGGCACCCACTGAGAATGGATTTTTCGAAATTCGATAATTAAGGGGGTGAAAAGGGATGAAATGTTTTTTAAAAAGAATCCTTGATATCTCATTAACCGGGAATGCTATCATAAATTTTTAACTTCATAATATTGCCCAAAGAAATGCATATTCGCAAATTTTTCGATTTTGCGAAATTCGAAAATTAAGGGGGTGAAAACCATAAATTTTTTTAAAATTAATACGTGATTTCTCCTACATTTCAGATAGTGAGGTTGTTTTTTTTAATGATGCTTAAGTAAATATCTAAAAAGTATTTTTACAAATTTTCGAAATTCGTCCTTGAAAGCTCTTTAAAAAATGAAACGTGTTTTTAATATTAATCCCACATATCTCCTAAGCCAGTGAAAATATTCAAATGGTTTTTTGCTTTAAAATAAATCTTACGTAAATATAAAAAAAAGTAATTTCAGGATTTTTCGAAATTCGTCCTTGAAAGCTGTTAAAAAAATTAAATGTGATTTCAAATGATCAACTGTTCCGCTTATACCCGTTGAGATATCAAGATGATTTTTTGATAAGAATGAAGCTTATGTAAATATCTACAAATTAAATTCAGGTTTTTATGAAGTTCAAAAATTAAGGAGGTAAAAAGCAGTAAAATGTTACAGTCTCCCGAAAAAAGAGAATGATCACGGAGAAATAATTCAACAGTTGTTTCTTTTTGCCAACCTACTCATAAATAAAGTCTATTTGGACTGTAGCCACTACCACGGTCGTAGAAGAACAGGTCTGGACACTCGCCTGGATATTTGACTCCCTTGTTGTTTGGCTGTAGTTCACCAAGTTACCGAGAATATTGTGTTTTATTGGCGCTGATGTTACGGCGCCCACTTCCTTTCCGCTAAGTTAAACAATTTATCAAAACGTATTTTTTATCAATTTATGAAATACTTTCTTCGCTCACAAATTTAAGAAAAGGCTCCAGCAATCTTTATTTACTTTATAAATTTAACAATGGAAAAAAGTGGACGGAGTTTGAGTCCGACCGCCCGGAAAACAGCGCCAAAAAGTACAACATTCTCGGTAACTTGACGAACTACAGCCAAATAACAAGGGGGTCAAGCAAAATACATTGTTAGATAGGCGAGTGTCCAGACCTGTTCTTCTACGACCGTGGCTACTACATACGAAAGAATTATCATGGCATGCCATTAAAATTCACTCAGGTATTGTATAAAGTTTGTTGTGTGGAAGGGGTGGGGTTGCAGGTTCGTATCCCGTGAAAAACTTTGCGATGGAAATTACTATGACAATATACGAGCATATTGCGCGCGCTCTTTACACTGAGCTAAGACAGTTAATTATAGTTCACTGTGATTGAGTACGCTAGTTGTTAAATGCCTTCATCACATATTTTATCCAGAGTTACATTACATAATTTCACGCGGGCAACGCCGCAGCCGGCCGGCTAGTTTATTCATATAGTTGGAAGTCATCACACACGGAGACATGAAGACAATACTTAAATAAGAGTCTACATTTGTTTCACACGATTAGGAACTCGTCGAATACATTATTACTGACATGCTAGTCAATAACATGTGAACCCACCCAGTTTTGTTGTTTACAGGACAAGGAAATCATATCGTCAGCTTAGTGCAACAATTAGGTAACTTAATTTTTCCATGTTTAAGTTATCTGCAGATGTCTTCACTACCCTTACCATTGTTCCTTTTGATGCATATACATTTATAAATGTGTTAATTAGGAGTATTGTTACAACACAAATCTGCATTTCAACAAATGACAATGTGTATTGCAAAATCAATTTTCAATGTTACAATTGGATATCTCCAGCTACCTCGTTACCTAGTTGTAGCATTAAGCCCACGATATGTTTCACTAGCAAAAGGCTCAAATTTCAAATAATGGTTTAAAGTTCTATTTCTTCATGATTCCAACCGCGTAACACAAAAAAGGTAAATTTCTTTGTTAAGCTCTCTTTTTGAAATTTAAGTACCTATATCATAACAATTTATCAATATTTTCTGTGACCTTTGCACCCTTGTTTAAGAGTGCGGTCACCTCAGTTTTCAACGTCTTTGATTATTTTTATATTTGTACCACATATTTTTTTCTTATTTTATACAGAAATTGTGATTAAATCTTCCTCTAAGGAAATTTTTGTATCTCTCATAGTTTTTGCGTAATTAGTCGTAAACGTCAAAATGTGGACTATACGGTTTTAAGTACGCCACTAAAACCAACTGTCATACCAAACTGAAAAAATTCACAGTGTATAACAATGTTGTAGGCTATGATTTGACATATATAAAAACAAAATATATATATATATTTTGTATTTCTAAAAAATTGTTGACATTTTTAAAATTTTAATTTCAAAATTCAGAATTTGTTATTAAATACAAAATTATTTTATTTTTGTTTTTATATATATCAAATCATAGCCTACATCATCGTTATACGCTGTAAATTTTGTCGGTTTGGTATGTAAGTTGGTTTTAGTGGCGTACTTAAAACCGTAAAGTGCAAATTTTTACGTTTACGACTCATTACGCAAAAACTATGAAAGATAGAAAAGTTTCCTAAGAGGAAGATTTAATCACTACTTATATAAATAATAATAAATATATATATATATGTTACAAATATAAAAACAAATAAAGACGTTGAGAACTGAGGTGAACCGCGCTCTTAATAGCCAGACTAACATAATCCCTTTCATCTATATTTATATAAGTAAAGCAAACCACATTTTTTTTCGGACTACGCCACCTTAAAGAAACGCTGAATAAGTTAACCAGCATATAACTTATTATTTTATTTTAATAGGATGTCATGTTCTTTTAAAATTACCTTCAATGGTTTTAATGAAACTGCACGTTACACTAAAGGTATAGGCTACTAAAACCACTATTTAAACATTTAGTATTTTTATTTTTTTTGTGTTTAATATAGTTGTAATTACATTTCATAATGCTCTTCCGAAATTAAAAATCTTCATGTGGTTATTTCTTCCAAAACGGTGGACTGAACTGTCTCGTAGCTATCAAATAAACATTCACGTAAGACATTCCTAATATATTAAGTTTGGTGCAAATTGTTAGGAAAATTTGAATGTCCGTTTATGAAAAAAAGGAAACAGTTAGTTCGATAAAATATTTATAGACACATTTTCGACTATTTATTATGATTGGCCAAAATATTGTATAACTGCTCAGACTAAATTTATTAATATTTTGTTAACTTCCCAATTCTACTCCCGAAAATTGTAAGGTCCTGGAAAATACTAATACATTCTAAGCAAGTTTCGTTATTACAATTGAAATTTTAAATATTAACAGTCTGTGATTTGCAGTGATATGTTTAGTATAATTTCGCAAATATTACGACAATGTATGTAAATGGGACATGATAGCAAAGTATCAGAAATAGCTATAAAACAACTAAAAAATTTAAACAAATTAAAGCTGCAGCGAGAATAAAAGGCATATTATTTAAAACTAGCTTGCCGGCTGCGGCTTTGCCCACGTGAAGTTATGTAATGTAAACAGTAACTCTGGATAAAATATGTGATGAAGGCATTTAACAGCTAGCGTACTCAATAACTGTGAACTATATATTGTCTAAGATCAGTGTAAAAAGCGCGCGCAATATGCTCGTACGTCGTCATAGTAATTCCCATCGCAAAGTCTGGCACGGAATACGAACTCCCACACCACAAACGTTATACAATACCTAAGTGAATGCTTAACGGCAGGCCATGATAATTCATTCGTATGTACAGGCTACAGTCCAAAGATGTTTTATTTATGAGAAGGTTGGCAAAAAGAAACAACTGATGAATTATTTCTCCGTGATCATTCTCATTTTTCCGGAGACTGTAACATTTTACTGCTTTTCACATCCTTAATTTATAATTTCATAAAATCCTGAAATTGGTTTGTAAATATTTACATAAACTTCATTCTTATCAAAAAAATCATCTCGATATCTCAACGGGTATAAACGGTACACATGATTATTTTAAAACACATTTAATTTTTTTAACATCTTTCAAGGACGAATTTCGAAAAATTGTAAAAATACTTTTTAGATATTTACTTAAGCAAGATTTTAAAGAAAAAAATCACCTCACTATATGAAATGGTTTAGGAGAAATCACGGATTAATGAAAAACACGTTTTACGGCTTTTCACCCCATTAATTTTCGAATTTCACAAAATCGAAAATTTCGAAAATATGCATTTGTTTGTGCAATATTATGAAGTTAAAAAACTTATGATAGCATTCCCGGTTAATGAGATATCAGGGATTCTTTGAAAACATATTTCACCCCTTTTCACCATCTTAATTATCGAATTTCGAAAAATCCATTCTTAGTGAGTGCCTACGGGCCAAGGGGAGGCTTCCCTCAAAATTTCATGGTTCTAGCTACAGCGGTTTGGGCTGTGCGTTGTTGAGTGAGTGAGTGTGACACTTCATTTTATATATTAAGATAAATAGATGTTTCATACAACCATTTCTAAACCTTTGCGTGAATACTGTTGTCTCAGCATAATCGAGTCAAAAATTTCATAATTACTCATCCTTATCCATCTGTGTATTAAAACATATTTCCCATGTTACGCTGCGCAAATATATTTAATATTGCTGAATGAATAATACTGAATATTTCAACTCGTTTTAACACATTTTACAAAACTCGGTATAGAAGATTAGAGTAGCAACTTTGAGTTATCAACGGGGATTTTTAAGTTTGTCGTGTGGGTATACAACTTATTAGATATTGACTTTTCATTTAAATGATTCTGTAGATCTAGACTACGAATTATGGTCATGCTGGAACAAAATGAACTAGAAAAAAGTCTTCTGAAGTAATGCTATAAATGATTTTGAACTAATAACCTTCAAAATACCACAAATGCACGATCAATAACGAGCTGTTGTTTGAAATAGACAAGGAGTGATGTACTGCCACCACCAGAATTCAAATGCATAAATTAAAAAACGTATTTTCATGAGTATTAAAGGGAACATCTAAGCAAGTAATAAATTGTATAATTATGTTAGTGACGTATTCAATACGTATTATTTTAGTTCTAAAATATTTGTTACATTGTGGTAATAGTTAATATTTGTAAGTAGTCAATATCCGGTAAGGGTTTGGTGTTTCCTGCGAGAGTTGACAGGGCTCATGTCGGCTGGTCTGCCAACAGAGCTAATGAGCCTTGACAGCTGTCGGTCCACATCCCTCACTGACGGAAGCGCCAGCCCGCATATGTGGGCGTGGTCTGGCAGCTTCATCTGGCGCACTGTGTCATCCTGGAGCTCTATGTCATCCTGCGTCACCCCCTTCCCCCCTTCCGTGCAAAACTCGCCTTAGACCTCTCTGAACGCACGCAGCGCCACGCTTTACATGGGATCTATCACAACTGGAATCAGCAGCACGACTGTTCCAAATTAATTGGTTCAAGTTATGCAAGAAGGAATCAACTACAAATTATGTTTCCTGGATGTAAGGTATTTAACACGACCTTAGTAAAAATAATGTTCGTGTATAGTGATCCAAGCTAAATTACTAGAGTTTGTTAAGATAATTGTATTCTGCATAACAAAGCTCATGTATGTAAACGAATTTTGCAACAGAAAACCAAAAATTTAAACTGTGGCAGTTGGTTCCGTCATGCTTAACGCGGCCCGATTCTTCCACAATGGCGACCAGACCAGCGAGTGAGTGCATGCTTCTGCATTTTGTACCAGTTTCTAGTGGCTAACACACTGCGTTAACTGCAACCTTGAATCTGCAGTTATTGCTACCAAATTATGTTTCCAACAATCAATAACATAATTATCTTGATTTGGTGCAATTGAAGGTCTTGGTGGATGACGGCTCCATCCCACATTAATTAACTTCTTATAATAAAGCAAATAAAAATTTAGTTATGAACGAAGACCTCCAATGTTCGTTTTAAAGTTCTCAATGCTTGGAATATGTTCGTGACAAACGTCTGCAAAACCATTAAGCATCCTATTTTAAAGCAATTTTTCTTAGTTCACAAATGTGGAGTATCCTCATCTTCCAGCAAACCCTTCAATTGTCATGTCGAAGTCTGTTTAGGTTTCCGGGCTGTAACTGCGTCTGGTCTTCAAGGTCTTAAGGCGACTGTAATTTCTGTGTTGGACGAGACCCATATTTAGATTGTCTTTGTGAATCATATTTATGTTTAGGCCTCCAGGTGGCCTGTGAAGAAGTTCCTTTGGTAACAAGCAGAAGGATAACGATAAGGATTGTATATAACATACATAACAACGAACAAGATCAGCTAGTAGAGCTTTCATCGACTACAAAATATGTCGTAGAATTCAGTGATTTCAAAAACAGTCACCATCAACAATTTCCGGACGCGAATGGTACAAGAAGCTATTGAATTCCTGAAACATTCGGGTATATAATAATAGATTATGGATACTAATTGAGTATAACTTTGAGTCTACTAGTCAGGAAACTGGCCAAATACCCCAAATATTTGAGGTGACGATTACATACTTATAGACTAACTCAAGTCGTATTGGAGATATCCGCTCTTGAAATTCAAGCTAATAATTTTTTTTTTTTTTTTTTTTTTTTGCAATCTGACAAGAAATAATGACTGCACGACAATTTTAAGGATGATAGAAGAAAATGAATTGGTAGTGAGAGATTAACAAATAGAAAAATATACAAAAAAATTGAGCCATTTTGAGATAATGAAGGCAAGGAGAAAATGACAGTCATTTGTCAACAAGACATTATCCCGATACTCAGTGCACTCGCTTGAATACATTTCGAATACATAACTGAGTTTCTGCATATTTTCAAGATATAAGCAAGTAAGATAGAAAAAACGGCATTTAATAAAATCACAATATTTCAATACTCTATAGAGTGTTTAAACGGTCTATACAGACGCAAGGAAAGACCAACCTCTAATAACATGTTAATAGCATACAAATTGTTCGTCGTATTGGGGTATGTTTTTTCCCACACATATTCCGACCACGTATTGTGTAGGCACTACGTATGTTCTTTAAATTCATACGCGTTCCACGTTGTTTTTTTGTGATGTAAATAAAGCACGCATAGGCTATATCATCACGACCGATGTGCAGCATTGCCTGTATACCAGACGTTGTAACGTCGCCACTGACATCATTGCACTTGTTATTACGGAAATGGTAGATACTGTCCACTAGCACACCAAATGCACCTATCGATAGATAACCTAGTGGAAGCGACGCCGTATCAAATAGTCATATTACAAAATGGTGAAAATGTTATATTAAACTTGGTCACCCCTCTTTTTTTAATGCTACTATGCCAACAGTTTTAACACTTCTTTTATCCGTATGGTTGAGTCCTCGATAACACTTAACAATGTTGAAAAAATTCGACGTTTTTTTCAGCGCTGTTTTTTATAGATATCTCGCTAAAATACGAATTAAAACTTGAATTTCAAAGATGGGTATCCATCTTTGTGATTTGAGCTAGGTTGTAAGTGGCAATACATCACTGTCACATTTTCTACCTGGGTTGATATCCCAAAATATTTCGGAAAAACTTTCTCCCAACAGCCTGTACACTTATTTTACACACGTTGATATCGGAACGCTTGTTTCGAGCAAACTAAATGCTTATTTTCGGTCTAATAACAATATAGCTGGAATCAATACTTGTAGACAATGAAAAATCGCATAAAGAGTTCACTATTCGCTAAGCCCTAACATGATGTTTTGTGCTGTGTGCAAATACCGGAAGATTTTGACTTTATATAGACTATCGTTGTTTGTTCGAAGCTCTGTTTCTGTCTTCAACAAGCCCAGCATGAACTGTATAGCTTTGACACGGAACGGTGTGATTTGTCCCCAAACTGTTTGCACGTGTCACAAATTCCATCATCATATAGTGGGATAAATATACTACAATCTATTGGAAACTATGTTGACTGTAAATATTTTCGCGATTTTCCTGTGTCTGTATCAATACGTACTACAAAAACGAAAAATAGCGCTATCAACCCTACGTTTTAAATATGTCTTTACAGTGGTTACTTTTAAACATGATCTGCTATTGTAGATATTTTGAAAAAAAAAATTAAAATATGGAATTATGAAATATGTATTAAATAAACACCAGTATGTATATTTTAATAAGTGCAAAATATATTGCATTGTTATGATTTTTCAGAAAGCAAAAACTAAAGGTTTGGTTTTGTAATTATGGCATGTGTATTTTGAGACGCCAAACCTCAAACTGTAAAGTTCGAATTATAAGCAGAAGTAGCGTGTGAGACGTCCTCGAGACGACAGTGAAAGTGTCACTGTGACACGTACAGACGCGTGAGGTAACACCGGACTGTGAGGTCACAAGTTGAATCACAACAACGCGACCTGAAGAGTCGCCAGCTTGGCTCGGTCGATCACGCCTGCCAACTGCTGCTCTTGTAGTGTATGTTCGGCAGCGACTAAAATGAGACCTGCACATTTCGCATTGTTACGTGACAGCAGTCTGGACTCCTATGTGCTCATCTAACATGTGTTGTTGGTCGAGAGTTTGTGTGCCGTGCCTGAGCGAATTTTCTAACCAATGGTATAAGGTCAGCTGTGAAATACCCGCTATAGTTAATGCAGTATAAGTTTGCCTGATTTTGGCAGTAATCTTGTTAGAATGACGCCTGAGAACTCTATTGTATTGACCTTTAAACCACTCTTACTTCCTGGAAAAACACAGTTTCTGCAATTCTGTTTACAGACACTTTTCATAAGAGAAATGACACAATCAGGCAGATTTATACTGTACAGGCTATTTCATGTAATGTGGGTACACACAGATAAGAAGGGCCGAAATAACGTCAGGGAGTGTGTTCGGGTAAATATAAGCCAGTGGAATGTAGACTGTCGCCAAATGACGCGAACTTTGAAAGTTATCTACGGTTCAATGCCCATTGTAGACGACAGTCCACGCGTTGCAGCATAAATATATTTACTTCCAGAACTGTAAAGATTAAGACTCAGTACCCAATGAACTCAGCTTCTGCAATGTTTCTGATTCAGGGAATATCGTTACAGGTCTGATTTATATATGGTTTAACCATCAGCAACCAGACACGCATTTGTTTATATTTTTGATGCCGTTTATATTTGTTATTCGGGTGTTGACTGCCTTAGGGGGGGACAGCTGGGGCTACTAGACGAGGGCGATACTGCGCTGGTTCGCTATTGCCTTCCACAGGGTGGGGATAAGGGACAACACAACACCCAGTCCTTCACCATGGGGAGGTTACATTAAATGTCAGCTTTCCGACTAAGAATCTAACCTGGGTCCCTTGGTATACCGACCAGAAGCTCAAACCTCTGAGTCAAGAGGTCAGACTACCCATTTCACTAGTTGTGATGAATAAGAAAGCAGGAAGCTAAAACAGTAATAGTATAACAAACAAGAGGCGCCACTGCAAGCGAATGTTGCTGAGTCTCAGGAAACCCACAAATATATAACTGGACTACGCACGAACAATTGTATGTGCTATAATCGTTGTGCTGACTTTTCTACAACTACACTGAATTCTGGACTTTTTTGACAGTTGTAGGGGTTGTGCACAAGTGTTCATACACGAAAATAGATTTTGATGTAGTCATACGCCACCATGTGACTTTAACCGCTGTTTAAGTTTTGTTTACATTCCATTTCCTGTCAAAGAGGACTTGTGAAGCAAAGTGACATTTATGTCGATGTTTACAATTATCAGTTTTAAAAAAGAATTGAGAATTCTGTTTTTAGACATGAAATTTTAAAACTGCATGTTTGCTGAATGCATGTTATTTACACCTTCATTAAATTATTATATTCATATTTAAAGAAAGTGTTAGATTAAAATACTTGAAACGTCTAATTGCCATCATTATTTTACTACAACTTGCTAAATGAGATGTGATGAAAATATAATGAAAATAAAAATTTTGCCATAAAAATGCCAAAACCAATTCCCCAGGTTTATACGTTAAATAATTAGGTAAACTGTACTTACTTTAGAACTGTATTCCGCCCGATGTTGTAAATGTCTGCAGTCTCTTTGGCTACCAAGTTCGATTCCATTTCGCCCCTCAATATTTTCTCACGAATATTTTGCGAAACACGGAGAAATTGGCCTGGTGACGCTGCCTATTCGTCGCATGGTTGGTTTTCATTGTTTTTCACTTTTCAGTAACTACAGCCACGTGGCATGCAGGAACGATCAGATCAATGACTGTACTGAATCCCAGAAAAAATAAGGTGTTACTGAAGAAACCAGTAGTAACAGAAACGACAAGACGTGATTTTTTATCGTAAACATTTTCCCTTTGGATTGTTGTGGTGTTGGAGTTCGTAGAGTTTGGTTACCGTTTGGTTAGACTGCAGTTTATTAGGACCTTTTATATAAAATCTGAGGAAACTGACACGTACCATCACATTTGCCATTTCTAAATATGTGAATGAGATACAGACAAATAACAGAACTTCTTAAAATAAAAGCGGTTGCTTAAACCAATGTCTCAAATCCCATATGGCTTTGTTTACCCGAGAACTGGTACAATTACAATGTTTAAAAAGCTCCATTATGTTGCTTCTAATAGAGTAATTACCTGATGTTGAGCCTCGAATTGTCATGTTTACAATTTTTAAATATTTACTTAATATGCAAACTAATAACAGTATCTCAAGCACTAAAAGTGGTTACATAAACTAATGTATCTCATCCATGTGGTACTGTTTATCTTAATATATAAAATGAAGTGTCCTGACACACTCACTCACTCATCAACGCACAGCTCAAACCGCTGGACCTAGAACCGTGAAATTTTGAGGGAAGCTTCCACTTGCCCCATAGGCACCCACTAAGAATGAATTTTTCGAAATTCGATGATTAAGGGGGTGAAAAGAGGTGAAATGTGTTTTAAAAGAATCCTTGTTATCTCATTAACCGGGAATGCTGGCATACATTTTTTAACTTCATAATATTGTCCAAAGAAATGCGTATTCGCAAAATTTTCGATTTTGCGAAATTCGAAAATTAAGGGGGTGAAAAGCCGTAAAATGTGCTTTTCATTTATCCGTGATTTCTCCTAAACCATTTCAGATAGCGAGGTGATTTTTTTTTTTAATGATGCTTAAGTAAATATCTAAAAAGTCTTTATACAATTTTTCGAAATTCGTCCTTAAAAGCACTAAAAAAATAAAACGTGTTTTTTAATTAATCCCACTTATCTCCTAAACCAGTGGAAATTTTGAAATAATTTTTGCTTTAAAATAAATCTTACATAAATATAAAAATAGTAATTTCAGGATTTTTCGAAATTCGTCCTTAAAAGATGTTAAAAAAAATAAAACGTGATTTCAAATAATCACCTGTACCGCTTATACCCGTTGAGATATCGAGATTTTTTTTATAAGAATGAAGCTTATGTAAATATCTACAAATCAAATTCATGTTCTTCTGAAATTCGAAAATGAAGTAGGCGAAAAGCAGTAAAATGTTACAGTCTCCCGAAAAAAGAGAATGATCACGGATAAATAATTCAACAGTCGTTTCTTTTTGCCAACCTACTCATAAATAAAACCTCTTTGAACTGTAGTCTGTACCACGGCCGTAGAAGAACAGGTCTGGACACTCGCCTGGATATTTGACCCCCTTGTTGTTTGGCTGTAGTTCACCAAATTACCGAGAATATTGTGTTTTATTGGCGCTGATGTTAGGGCGGTCGGACTAAACTCCCCCCACTTCCTTTCCGCTAAGATAAACAATTTATCAAAACGTATTTTTTATCAATTTTAGAAACACTTCCTTCGTTCACAAATTTAAGAAAAGGCTCTAGCAATCTTTTTTTACTTTATAAATTTAACAATGGAAAAAAGTGGACGGAGTTTGAGTCCGACCGCCCGGAAAACAGCGCCAAAAAGTACGACATTCTCGGTAACTTGACGAACTACAGCCAAACAACAAGGGGGTCAACCAAATACATTGTTAGATAGGCGAGTGTCCAGACCTGTTCTTCTACGACCGTGGTCTGTTCACACGAAAGAATTACCACCAAATATTGTACTAGGACAATATAGGTAACTCATAAGAAAAACACGAGACGTTTTATTTGGTTGCAGCATACGCCGACAGGAGCGCTGTTCCTTTTGCAGTAGCACATTGCTCTATGGGTAGTTCAAGGTGTGTATATGTGTGTGTGTGTGTGTGTGTGTATTCTTCTGTGACCCTGATATAATTATGTTATGTATAAATTGAAATGTTATCGTGATTTTAGAATATGGACATACTTTGTTTGATATAATTTTCATAAGTTAACATTTAAAAAAATAATAAACACTTTCTCATACTATTAACCTACGAGAAATTCAGTCTTTAAATTTATAAATACCATAGAATATAGAGACATACGTATTTGAAATTTGCTGGTGTTTCCAGCACACGCCGTCGATAACACGTTATTTCTTATCACGGCCTGCCTTTAAGCATTCACTCAGGTATTGTATAGAGTTTGTGGTGTGGGAGGGCTGGGGTTACGGTTTCGTATCCCGTGCAAGACTTTACGATTTGAATTTACTATGACATCATACGAGCATATTGCGCGCGCTCTTTACACTGAGCTAAGACAATCTATAGTTCACTGTTATTGAGTACGCTAGCTGTTAAATGCCTTCATTACATATTTTGTCCAGAGTTACTGTTTACATTACATGATTTCACACGGGCAAAGCCGCAGCCGGCCAGCTAGCATTCCTATATGCACCGACAGCTGAACTGGAAGGAAAACACGTCCTTTTACCTAGCGACATCGCAACTTTGGCAACTATGTTGGGTACATTACGCAATTCTTCAATAAATGTGAACTTGAAAAAAAAAAAACTTTACAAATATAAAGCTGATAGCTTAAAACTTTTATTATGTTGTAGAACAATGGTAAAATACTAACGTAATCTATAAGTTAATATATATTTACGTTATTACAATAACATATTCGACACTATTTTATGTCTTCTTACCAATCGTACAACCCTGAAATACTTCAAGTAGCTATAAGTAAGGACTTTGACCGTCTCAATATTTAGGACCGTTATATTGGTTGCATCTGCTGTCAAAATAGTATAACTTTATTCTGAATCCAGAGCACGGTCGTAGAAGTACAGGTCTGGACACTCGCCTATCTACCATTGTATTTTGCTTGACTCCCTTGTTTGGCTATAGTTCACCAAGTTACCGAGAATACTGTGTTTTATTGGCGCTTCAGTTAGGGTGGTCGGACTCAAACTCCGCTCACTTTTTTTCATTGTTAAATTTATAAGAGTAAATAAAGATTGCTGGAGCCTTTTCTTAAATTTGTGAGCGAAGAAAGTATTTCATAAATTGATAAAAAAAATACGTTTCGATAAATTGTTTATCTTAGCGGAAAGGAAGTGGGCGGAGTTAAGTCCGACCGCCCTAACTGCAGCGCCAATAAAACACCAATCTCGGTAACTTGGTGAACTACAGCCAAACAACAATGGGGGTCAAGTTTTCAGCCGAGTGTCCAGATATGTTCTTCTATGGCCGTGATCCAGAGTATTCCTGTCACTGTGTTCAGTATTTATGTCTTAGAGTATGGATAACTAGAGATAGCTTGGTGCATTTGTTGTGAAACCTACATCTAGCGATAGGCAAAATATACGAAAACCGCTACAAAATAATTAATGTTGCGATATCCCTTTGTAAAGACCTTGAGAAATGAGATTTAGTGACTATTGAATCTTTTACAATCAATACACAACATATTTAGTTCTATTCATTCTTTAAATTACTGGAAAACGAAAATGCCACGACAATGTAAACAGAACATGTAAACAAACTCTTATTTTACACAAAAATGAACGAGAATAGATGGATGATGGTAATATGTGACAGCGAATCATTCTGCATATGCTTCTTTAAATGTGAGTGATATTTAAATACAATATGCTCACCGCTATGTAGTAATAAATAAGAAACTTGTTTCGCTTGGTGCCCATCAAC
This sequence comes from Medauroidea extradentata, assembly GCA_003012365.1. Classification (NCBI taxonomy): domain Eukaryota; kingdom Metazoa; phylum Arthropoda; class Insecta; order Phasmatodea; family Phasmatidae; genus Medauroidea; species Medauroidea extradentata. The sequence continues at coordinate 28,099 of PNEQ01091862.1, forward strand.
AGCTGATTAGATCTAGGAATCACTTCACATCATGGAAAGGGATAGGCAATCAGCCCTCTAGTTGTTATCTAGCCTATGCTCTAAGATTTATGTTGTACTTATTGTCGTTGTCCATTGTTGTCGCTATTTCCATGCAGCTTGTTTGGATCTGTTCTGTTGCGATATACTTTTCCGTCTTTTGTTGTCCGTTATGTTCTGATTGTATTCCTATGTACGTATTATTTTTATGTTTGTTGACATGGTTTGCTTCATAAATCAATGATGACCTGAATGGTTAAATATAGCTTTCTTGTGCATGAAGTGCAAAATGTGCACCTGCGTTGCGCCTGGTTGCGTCGTAGTGTTATTAAATACACGTACTTTGACTGGCCCATATAGGCCGTAGTAGAAAAACGCCCTTGATACTTCGAAACTGGTCCCTTGCGCTATGTGCAGTTATGGTGTATTTAATTACAACCTTGACTAGACACGCAAATAAAGACCATTTTTACTTGCTCTGCGCTTACGCTGTGCTGTTATAAGCCAACTAAATAAACTTATGCATCTCGGATGACGCCAAAATAACTGTAGTGTAGCTAGGAAGTGTAAAATTGTGAAGTGTGTAGTGATGAAGGCTATCCACAACTGCCCTTAACAATGACATCAGGATCCCCCTCTCTCTCTGAAAATAACACAGACAAAAATAAAGAACTTACAAACTAAATGGTTAGTGAAAAAAATATATATCTGGGATAGTACAAAAAATATTACACAAAAGTGGCGTGTGGATTGCTTCATTAGAAACTTATTGCCTCTTTAAGGAATTAAAAACACATAAATCCAGAATAATTTAAAATTGCAACTAAGCTTTTACCAATTATATTTTCTGTTTGTGATTACACATTTTAAAGTACCTAGAGTCAACCAGTAATAATATTAATCAGAATGTATAAATTAAAAAAATTTCTTGTGTCAGATATTCAAATCTGTAGAACAACTAACAATTATTTATTTCTTGTAGCCTTTAATATGTATAGCAGGGTTTCCAGAATTAATCAAAGCATTCTGTGAACGAATAAATGAAAATTAATGTAAACTTAAATAACGCTATTAATTTTTCTAAATGGCGTCACCTGTGCTGAGGTTGACTCTGCTACAGGTTAGGTTAAATAGATGATTGAGTTTATTTTGGATGAGTTCGGCGAGGGACAATTTTCGCCACTAGTGGCGTTGGTAAGGGGGCTGGAGCTTACAGTGAGAACTATGGGTGCAAAACAAAGCATTGACCACGGAGGTAATAGTCTATGAAGTGGAAGCGTTTGAGCAAGTGAAGCATCTAGCAGACGACGTTGTAAGACAAGGACAGAGACAGTAGTGGCAAAAACGTAGACACTTAACATTGGGTTGAACTGAACTGTTTCAGTTTTTTCAAAGAAACGCAATTATGGCGAAAGCTTGTGCAACTTTCGGCTGAACTAACAGATTCGGCAGTTGCGGAGGGTTAACTTTTCACAGGTAAGACACCGTTATTTGCTTTCATCAAGTTTATAATGTATATACATATAGTACCAGGTAACTTGTCATATCCTTAGAATTTGAAAACTGTGCTGTCCCGCCTGGCACTGTTCTTCATTACTGATTACGTAAAACAATAATTTCATGTTTACATTTTTAGTGCGAACAATCATAGAGCATTACATTTCATTGCTTGCTACTATTATTATGCCACCCACAATATGGCGGCTTAAGTAAACAAGCTCTATGCACATGCGCAGTTCGAAGATGATCATACTTCACATGACTACCGTGGTTATGTACGGCGGATGCCACTCCATCCACTATTACCATATTCAATGCTATTACCTTCATGGCTTTGACACAGGATAAACCTCCATAAACCCCAGAACGACATAGTTATCTTACCGATACGAGCGCCACAGGCGGCGGAAATTATCACTTGCCAAACTAATAACACTCAGCTCATGTAGTACAAACTGAGGAACAATTAAAAAAAAACCACTCAAGTCCACAAAAATAAAAATAACAAATCAAACATATTGAATGCATGAATTTGGCGAGTTTCACACTATATGCAGTCAGATTTCCCATGCATAAATCAGGCGAAGATTTGTGTTTTCATTCAAAACTATAAGACGATCTACCCCACGGAAATTTTTCATTAAAAACAAGAGAACAACAGGGGCTAGGCTTACCTACTGAAAGGCGCTCATAACATTCATTTAGAACAAGACGTGACCATTTTTTCTTTAATTGTGAACGAAATATAATATCAACATACGTGACATCCATAGTCATAATTTGACAGTTAAAATGACGTGCAATATTATACATGCCATGTTTCATTTTCTAGGAAGTTCGTGATAAAGCGAGCAATTTTGAAATCCTATACTTTTTTCTTTAAAGATAATTTATATTCTCCTGCCGTATTTTAATATTAACTTAAGCAAGCTAAGCTAAGTTTACCGTAGTAAAAATTTAACGACTGAGGACAAAACCACTAATATTTTTAATTATTATTCTAAACAAGATGGTCTTCAAAAGAGCTCACTCACCTGGATCAAGTTTTTTGGCTTTCCTGTAAAACTGAATCAGGTGGATACTGTATGTCTTATTTGGAATGTTTGCTCCTCAATTAACCTTGCCGCGTGTCACTTCCGCCATAAGGACGCTTCGTGTTAAAAATAATATAAACATTGACTTGATTGTCTTTAGCTTCTTCCAGGTGGAAGGCAGTAGGATTCCATGTCAAGAACGCATGTGGGCTTGTATCACGCCTCAGCAAGTCGGTACAACTCCAATAACGTCTTTCATAAGGATACTCTGCTCCGCAATCATCGATCTCCATTCCCTCTGCCCTAGATCACGTGATGAATTTCCCTCTTCTTTGCCCGACACCCAACTTAACCCAACACCTCCTTCTCAACGACCTCCAACCAAACTTTTTTCTTCAAAGCTCCGCGTCCACAAATCCTCAAAACTCCGACCCACTTCTGTTTACACCACGGATTTTCGTGCCTCAATTCCCTCCAAGACATAACCACTTTCCCCGCCTCTGTTTCCTTCGGAAAACTAGCCAACCTTGCTAAGCCTTATGATCCCAGTATACTGAGCCTGCTGGACGGATAAACCTCCTTAAATATCATTATAGGAATTCAAACAACCTAAAGTCCACATAGCAGACATCAATTATGTTAAATAATATTTTATTTAATGCTGTTTTAACCCTATGTGCTTATTTGAAAAGTTTTCATTGGATGGTAAAAAGGGGGCATTTTCGAAGTAAGGCAAATTAAATCTGTAACTTCCAAACCACAAAACAAACTTTTATGTGCCTCAGATACTAAATGGGATACCATACCCACATACAACATAAAAAATTGCATAGTACAATTAACGCACTAACATATAATATATCTGTATTATAATCCAATCAAGACATAGACAAAATTGTTGATAGTTATTTTCTTTCGCGATCACACTACAGGTCCAATCGCATTTGTCTCTAATTCGTGTAAATGAGAGGAGGACCAGCCGAAAAACTCGTAAATGGCTTGAAGTACTGAGCGCTCATTAATCGGTGATGTATGTAGAGTTAAAATGATGAGGGGCCAAATCCACTAAATAATGGCAATTTCTTCTTAAAAGGAACAGATATTTATGAACAGACAGAACTCACAGTTTTCCGCTGACAAACACGACAAAGCAGTGCCAATTTCCTTTCCTGGAAATCCTCGCAGACTCGCAGTAATCGTAGCAATAGGCGATTCCCTGCACTTCCAACAGTGCTGGGCTAATAATTCCTATGCTTCGGAATAATCCCTGGGTGTCCACTGCTCCCCTGGACACAAATTTCATCAAGTTACTCTCCGTAAATTGTAGTAACAACAGGGCACGCCTTGTCGATAACTATTTGTCGTTCACGTCTCCTCAGTTCATGCCAGAGTCCACGCCACTCGGGTCCGGTCAAAAACACACTGCCCTCCCCTCCCCACTTCTCTCACTTGCCACCAGCTGTGTCGGCCGCCCCTCTCCCCTCAGTCCCCATCACAGTCTTACAGTCTCGACATCGATCAATACTTTACCCATAGGCGCGCACTTTAAAAGTTCTTTCACAAAAAAGACAACACTTTAAAACTTATACTTTTAAAACAGCAAAAATTTACCTTGACTAGACTTTATATCAAAGAGTAATACATTAAGAGACCATTAAGTATCAGGATTTCACGCGTGAAATCTACAACTTTTGTATTATACCTGACTACAATATTATCAAACTAACAACATATTAAAACCAAAGAATTTATCGAGAACAATATGTGGTAACTTTTAGGTGTGCAAGGTAGCTCCCAAATCCAATAACAATACATATATTCGTATTTTATAAGTATATTAATGTGACTAACAAATGTCACAATATGACACTCCATTCTCCGTCATGCCTTAATCAGATACCTTGACAGTGAAGGGGGAGAGCTAGATGCTAAGTTATATTTACAGATTTTTTGCAATAACTTCTGTTTTAAAATATTGAAGCATAGACGATATTTGTAATAAATTTTGGAGATCATAATAGTGTTATAATGTTCATTTTATATTGGTCTTATAATCGTTTTTGAAAGTTAACCTATAATTTCCTTGAAATAATTCTGAATGACAAGTTAATGAAAGACTCTATTATTATTTATGTCAAGCAGTTTATCAAGAATATACAGGATGGCAAAAAAGTCCTGCACAAAACTAAAACCACCCGTGGATGTGGGGATGGGGAGCAATTTGAGATACGAACCCGTGTCCAGAACTCAACCGTTAAGCCCCTGCAAGCAATTGAAATTGTGATTAAATTTAGCAACGTCGCGCGGTACATGTGGTTCGCGTATGGCACAGCGGCAGTTATCTCTCACGAGCTGTGTCATCACCCCCCCCCCCCTTGTGTGGTCTGTCGCCATGGCCCAGTGAGAAACGATTCAAATGAAATTCTCGCATGGCCGACCCCCACCCCCCCCCCCCACCCTCGTGGCTCAGTTGGTTGAGCGGCCGGCTTTGGCGCGGGAGGCCCTGGGTTCGATTCCCAGGTCTGGCTGGGTTTAAATTTGTGTTTGTTCATTTAGGTCTCAAAAGTTGTCACTATACAATTGTCTCACGAGAAGTGCTGGGGTCACTCCAATTAAGTCACATTAAAGGGGGGAATGTTTGGTGCAGTGATGATGCGGAAGCTTCCGCATCGCCACTGCACCAAACATTTTTACTAAAAAAAAAGTGGCAATGTGCTGGCCTCCTGATCGATAGGTTCGGGTTCGAGTCTCACCTATGTCTTCAATTTTTTTCAAGACAATTATCATTATTAAATTTATGATCAGATAGTCGAACCATTAGTTTTGATTAATTTTTTTGGTTTGACTTACAATAAAACAATTCGTAACATTGAGAAGAGAAATTTAATAATGTTTCATTTTATTTATGTTTGAAAAACAAATATATTTTAAGAAAAACCACAGAGAACACAACAAACCAACTTTGGACTGTCTTAAGTCCTTTTCCTAGAGCAGTTGCTCAAAATTGCCCGCTTGAACATCATCACGAAGGCGAAAGTAAAAACGATTCAAAATGAAATTCTCGCATTCGACCAACACTTCAGGTGCTCTGTCTCAAATACTACCGGTTGCTACAGCTATTCTAGCCACCAAATCCTCTTCAGACTCGATTTCTATCCCATCATAAATGAGGTCTTTGAAATATCCCCACAAGAAAAAGTCCAGAGGGGCAAATCTGTAGAGCGTGCGGGCCATCGAATGTGACTTCCTCTGCTGATTCAACTTTCCAGGAAAACTGCGTTCAAGTGTTCTCGAACTGCTCGAAGCCAGTGAGCGGGGGCGCCATCATGTTGAAACCACATTTCTGCTCTGGTTCGTAACGGGACGTCTTCTAAAAGTTCAGGAAGAACCTCCTGCAAAACCGAAGATATGTTTGTCCGTTGAGCCGAGCTGGTAGGATGTATGGTCCAATTAAATGATCACCAATGATTCCCGCCCAAACATTCAGAGAAAATTTTTCCTGATTTCCCTGAATGGTTGAAACATGGGGGTTTTCATGTGCCCATTCGTGGTTATTGTGGATGTTGAAATATCCATCCCTAGTAAATTTGGCTTCGTCGGTAACAAAACTTTTTCAAGAAAAGTCGGATCTTCTGCGATGTGCCCCATCACAAAATTTGAGAAATTCATGCGCAACAGTCGGTCCTCAGGCTTTAACTTGTGCACTTTCTGTAAATACATAGTATGGGTGTATTCCGTCGTCTGGAGCGACTTCGTGAATAAGTTGTTGCCCTCCGCCCTCCGCAATGGACACCGCACGCGTGCTTGTGGAAGGATTATTGTCGAACCGATCTAAAACCGCGTCTTCCACCTCAGGTGTTCTTACTGTCCGCGGTCTTCCTACCCGAGGATTGTGAGCCTGTTAAAAGAAAAAAATAATAAAAAAACATGATAAAAAGTTTTTTTTCACATCACGAATTGAGTAGTTGTTCTTAAAATGAAGCCTAACCAGTAACCATTTAAAAATGAACGAGAAGACTTCCACCGTACCCGGTGCTGGAACAGTGAGGAAAGTACTCAGAAAAAAACACCAGGGGGACCGGGACTCGAACCACGGGACACGGGACCTCCAGCTGGAGGTCCCGTGGTTAGTCCCGGTCCCACCGGTGATTTTTTCTGAGTACTTTTCTTATCATTAAAAAATGTTACTTGTTTAAGGAAATTATAAAATGCATTAAAACAGCAAAACCGTTGGTATAAAACATAAAATGCAAATAAAAACTTTCAAACACAAAAAAAAAAAAAAAAACTACTTCTAAACGCTGCCCTTCTCGAAATGATCTAAAGATTTTTTAAAACTGAAATTTAAAACATCAAACACTGTAAATACGCATGTAAACTGCATTTAGGTAAATACCTGCAATGACTCTGTTTCTCTTAAGCGATTGTGAATCCGTGTGAAAAATTGATAACGAGGAAGACGGCGCATAGGAAACCGTTGTTGGTAGAGGCGCTGAGCTTCACGTCCGTTGCCATCGGTCGATCCATACACAAAATGGATGTCTGCGAGGTGTTCCGTAGGATAGTGATCCATTTATAATCCAGCTTGGAAGATCTGTCGCAACACTACTGAAAACCCATCGATGTGCCTAGTGCTGTTAAATCCCGAAAGAATGTTCTACTAGACAGTACAGGAAACCGGAAAGAACGCTTAAAGTTAAGAAACCCGGCGAACTTTTCGAGTAGGTTCTAGAACAAGCAACATCTCCGGAAAAAATCCAGTAGATGAAACCAGATTCGAACCCGCGATATCTGAATCCAGAAGTTAGCCCTTAGACCAAATGCGACCATACATCAGTACGTAAGACTGAGGTTTACAATCGCTAAACCTTGCCAAGAAAGACTTCATAGCACCAACTGACATTTAAAAGCTTATGGGTTTTTGTAGTTCATTTTGTCTAATTGCCCAATCTTAAGGACAACTAAAAATAAAATCCCAGACACCGGGGAAAAAAAAAAAACAGGAAAAAAAGCGCCAAGAATCAGTTAGTTCGTACGAACAGAACACACGGCGCGAGTAGTACTAAATCCGACATTCAAAACAAAACCAAAATAAGCCTGAACAAATTGTTATTGTTTCTAACGCGCAACATTACGTTTTTGTTAAGAGATCTTCGATAGAAAAATAAAGTTTAGTAATAATAATGACTTGTCTTGAAAAAAAAATTGAAGTCATAGGTGAGCCTCGAACTCGAACCACTTTTTTTTTTACTTTTATGTATTTTTAAAATTTTATTTATTTTTTCTTTTTTTTTATTTAATTCATATATTTTTAAAAAAAATTTTGTTACTAAAATGTTTGGTGCAGTGACGAGGCGGAAGCTGCCGCATCATCAATGCACCAAACTCCCCCCCCCCCTTCCTTTTTAAAGTGACTTAATATCGAGTGACCCCAGTAACTTTTCGTGAGCCAATATGTATAGAGACAAATTTTGGGACTCACTGAACCACGGCGAAAGACCGTAAATGGGAGTGATGACACAACTCGTGAGAGATAACAGCCGCTGTGCCATACGCGAGCCACACGTACCGCGTCAACGTTGCCAAATTTAATCACAATTTCAATTGCTTGCAGGGGCTTAACGGTTTGGTTCCGTACACGGGTTCCGTATCTCAAATTGCTCCCCATCCCCATCCCATGGGTGGTTTTAGTTTGGTGCAGGACTTTTTTGTCATCCTGTATACTATGCCTTGCCAAAGATAAAATATTGATATTACAACTTGAATAAAGGTTACGGCTCGAAAAAAATTAACCTACCACTTCCCAGTTTCTATATGGCCAGTTAATTAATGTGAATTACGGCCAAAAGAAAAGCACAACTCGCTAGGTATTCCGAGGTTCCGGACACTCTTCAACATTTACCATACACTTTTGTCCCGCCTTCGCCATACGAGCGACTAAGTACGCTGGAAGCTCATGACTATGGCCCCATCACGTAAGTGAACTCTCTCGTAGACTAGCAAGGTGGTCATAGTTACTTTAATTAAATAGATAGGACCAAAGTTAACCGATTCGTTCAAAATATGCAAATCAGCTTGCAGTGCTTCACGCGGTTTGTGTGGCTACATAACATCTTTAGAGAATACTGTTTAATACACTCGAAAAATGCGTCTGGTATGGCAATAAAACAATTAACAATCAGTTAGCAAATGACAACAAATTTAGAACCGAGTAACGCAATTTCGATTAGTAAGCTTGGGCCTCTAAAGTCTTTCAAATCTCAAATACATACACATGTCACCCCTCACCTGCGCTAAAGACCTCGATGTTAAGCGCTGAACAGGGGCAAGTAATACTGTTACAAAACATCTAGAAACTCCATTACTTTGGTGGAGGAATGTCATTACGTAACTGTACATTCATTTTTCTTCTCCTGTACCCTTCATATGTTACGAATGTCTTAAAGTGTTCTGTGTAATTAAACTGGTACAGTTTGCAACGTCGTCTGTCAGTTTAAAAGTGGTTCCATTATATGTAACTGCGATGAACTACGATACATTCCACAATTTCCATCTCCTTATGATCATGATTAGATTAAAACTAACAATGATTACGTTAACAAGTCATCACATCAGCTTTGTATAAATATATTACATTAAGATACGAATAAGAAATCAAGAGAAATAGTCTGAAGTCAAAATCTTTGAAGGAATAGCTATTTACAAAGGCAATGAGAAAGTATGTCAGGCCTTCTTAGATTACAACAGTAAAAATTGTGCATAATACTACTTACAGTAATTTTATTTTTAAAGTACTGCTTAGGAGGCAATTTTTACACTATCTACTCGAGTGCAGAAAATACGATTCATCCCAAACAAGGTAGCAAAACATTTTTTTGTAACAATTATGGCTAGACCAGGATACCGAGTAAACAGCAGAAGAAAAACAAGAAGTTACCAGCACAACTTATAAGCCTACTTTCCTCGAAGAGGGTACAAATTAACCCCAAAAATTAATATCATTTACATATGTATATGAATTAATAATAATAATAATAACTTACACATATGATAAACGAAATACACAAAAGATAAGTCGGCTTACAACGTAGTGTACGCGTACTTAGTTTAATAAAATTGGGGGAAAATTTTTAAAATGTCTCTCATTCAAAAATATAAAAAATAGCCAACGTTTTAAAATATTACCAAAGGATAAACGAAATACACGAACGTCTAGTCTACTAAGTATAATATGTGTGCCAAGATTAATGTTCTTCGGAAAAAATATTTCCATAAATATGTCATATTAAGATAAAATAAAAAATTGCACTCATTTGGAAAATATGAAGACAGGATAAACGAAACCACAGTTGTAAAGTCAGCTTTGTGTGTAGTATATGTGTAAAAGCGCCTACCAAGTTTGATGAAATACTGAAAAATATTTCCTAAGATAATATAATACTGTGCTAAAACTATAAAAATGGCCGTCATTTTGAAAATACGAAGAAAGGATGAACGAAATATACAAATGTAGAGTCAGTTTTATATGCAGTACATGAGTACTAAATTTGATGAAATTCTGAAAAATATTTCGTCAGATATGTGATACTATGCTAACAACATAAAAATGGTGGTCATTAAGAAAATATGAAAACAGGATGAACGAAATCACAGCTGTAAAGCATGCTAGAACTATGTAAAAATGGCCTCCATTTTAAAAACATGAACATCGGAAATGAACGAAACATACAAAAGTAAAGACAGTTATGTATGTAGTATATATGTACCCAAGTTGATGAAATCCTGAAAAATATTTCCTAAGATATGTAAACTATGCCAGAACCGTATCAAAATGGCCACCATTTTGCAAATATGAACACAGGGTAAACAAACACAAAAGTAAAGTCGTCATTGTACGTAGTATAAGAGTATCAAGCTTGGTAACATTCTGGAAAATATTTCCTAAGATATGTAATACTAGGCTAAAATAATAAAAATTGCCGCCATTTTTAAAATATGAACACAGAATGAACGAAATACACAGAAGTAAAGTCAGCTTTGTATGCAGTATATGTGCACCATAGTTGATGAAATTGTGGGAAAAAAAAATGTGTGATATAACTATTTAAAATATATACAATTTTAAAAATACAAAGACCAGATGAACAAATATACAAAAGTAAAGACAGCTTTGTATGCAGTATATGTGTACTAAGTTTACTGAAATTCTGAAAAATATTTCTTTAGTTATGTAATACAATGTTAAAAACATAAGAATTGCCATTTTTTTAAATTTGAAAACATGATGAATAAAATTAACAGTTGTAAAGTCAGCTTTGTGTGTAGCATATGTGTACAATGTTTGATGAAATTCTGAAAATTAATTTCTAAGCTATGTAATACTATTCTAAAAATATAAAAATTGTCGCCATTATAAAAATATGAGCACATAATTATAGAAATACTTAAAAGTCTAATCAGTACCTATGCTTAATAGTATATGTGTACTAAGTTTAAAAATCTCGAGAAAAAATCCACAGATATGTATGTAAAAAAATGACTACTGCTTTAAAAATATTAATATAAAGTGAACAAAAAACAGAATCAAAAGTCAAGTCATATTTCCAAGCTGTATATGTGAACCAAGATTATTATATGGGAAAAAAATTTTCTCAATTGTCAAAATAAAAAATGGCCGCTATTGTGGAAATATAAACACAGGATCATTAAAATATACAAATGTAAAGTCGCTTACTAATTTTTATACGTTTACTAAAAAATTGGCCACCGTTTTAAAAATATGTAAATACGATGAACAAAATACACTAGAACAAAGTCAACTATGTTGTGTGTATGTGTGTGTCTATCTATTCGAAAAAAAAAATATGCCATATTAGATAAAAAGGTCTAATAAACATAGCCGCTAAGTTGCACTCCTTATGAGGTACGTACACGTTGTGAAAATTACAATATGAGGGTCCAATATGGTTGCTCTCGTAATGAAATACCTGCCATATCTTCGAAAGGGATAGGGGTTGCCCTCGTAATGAAATACGTACCGTATCCTCGAAAGGGATCGTACACAGCACCACAAGGTACAAATGTCAATAAACATGCCCCCTAAACCACATCCCTTAGGACATACGTACGCTTTTCGATACTTACTACATGATTAAATGTGTGCCATACATTTGAAATAGGTAGTACACTTCAAAACAAGATACAATAACTGGTAAACATGGGCCTTACCTTAAGCCTTTTACATACTATTGTATCGTGTTCGTGTATTACCTTTTCTGAAATCACAGTAGGTTTTTTGGAAATGACTGTGGACTTCCCTGTTGTAATGTTCACAATGTGCATCCATCTTCTAAGGGATGCAGATTAGGAAAAATGTGTATTACCATGTGTGATATGTACAACCATTTCCCAACATGTGGCACGTATTTCATTACGAGGGCAACCATATTGGACCCTCCTGGTGTACTGTTCATAACATTGTGCATACTTCTTCAGGGGTGCAATTTGGGTGCCGTGTTTATTTACATTTGTTCCTTGTGTTTCTGTGTACTATCCCTTCCGAGGATAAGGCACATATTTCATTACGAGGGCAACCACATTGGACTCTCCTGGCGTACTGTTCACAACAATGTGCATTCCTCTTCAGAGGTGCAACTTGGGGGCCATGTTTTTTGACATTTGTACCTTGTGGTGCTGTGTCCTATCCCTCCCGAAGATATGGCACGTATTTCATTATGAGGAAAGGCACACTAGACCCTCCTATTGTAATTTTCATAACGTGTATTGACCTCGTAAGGGGTGCAACTTAGGGGCTATGTTTATTAAATATTTTAATCTACCTTTGGTGTACATGACTTGTTCCTGCAATATGTTACATGTTTTTCGAACACGCTATACATATATAAGGATTAATTAAATTCGGCAAAATATTACCCCAAATACTAAAAATTTTGCAAAATATATGAAATTTTCGCCCTTATGAAAATACGAGCAAATGATAAACGAATAGGCCTAACAAAAGTCAGGTCAGTTTTGTATGTATTATACCTATGTGTACCAAAATTGATAAACTTCCTGAAAATATTTCCTCAGACATATAATATTATGCTAACAATGAAAATGGCTGCTATTATTTAACTATAAATATATAGTGAACGAAATACACACAAGTCAAATCAGCTTTGTGTGTGTGTAGTATATGTGTAAAAGTTTGATAAAATTCTGAAAAAAAAAAAAAAGTCCTAAGAAATGTTATACTATGCTAAAAATATAAAAATTATTGATCTTTTGAAAATATGAACACAAGATGAACGAAATACACAAAGGTAAAGTCAATGAAGTACATGTGTATGAAGTTTGATAATATTCTGAAAAATTTTTCCTAATATATGTAATAATATACTAGAAAAATTGCCGCGATTTCGAAAATACGAATACAGCATGAAAGAAGTACACAAAAGTAAATTCATCTATGGTAGTTCTATATGTGTACCAAGTTTGGTGAAGTTCTGAAAAATATTTCCTAAGATATGGAAAATACACAGAACTACATGAAATGATTCGCTACCAACCATGCAAACAATAATATAACTCTTGATAATGTTGACTTATATGCAGTAACAGGTTAAATCTTTAGTGCTTACTTTATCCCGTATCTGTATGTAGTATATTATTTGTATCAAGTTTGGGAAAATTCTGTAAATGTTTCCTAAGATATGTAATTCTATGCTAAAATAACAAAAATGTCCAGCATTTTGAAAATATGAACACCGGATGAATTAAATATACAAAAGTAAAGTCAGCTTTATATGCAGTAGCCTACGTGTGTTTCAAGTTTGATGAAATTCTAAAATACTGTCCCTTAGATATCTATCTTGATCGAAATATTTTTTAATGGCCGACGTTTTGAAAATATGAGAAAGACGTAAACGAAATATAGGTTATAAAAGCCAAGTCAGGTATTAAGTACTATGTGTGTAGAAAGTTTGATGAAATTCGGTCCACTGGTGCAAAGGTTTTTACGGGTGGAAAGGGGGGGGGGAAGCCCACACACCTACACGCACATGGACACACACACACACGGACACACACACATATACATATAGTCTGTCTCATGAAAGAATACTATTTTTGACAGTTGTGTTGAAATCTTATTTACAGCTGTGTCATTGGAAAAAGCAATGTGTTCTTCTATCACAGGTGAATTCTGAACAAACAAACTTAGCTGACTAGCAAACTTTGCAGTATGTAGAATGAAAAGTATTTTCCTGTAGCTCTGTAACACACGGTATTATTTAAAATTGTCAAAAAGTAGTAAATATTACCTAAGATTGCCTTATATATTGCACAATTAGACGCAGCCGAGTGCGCTTTCACATAAACCAAATGAGGCAGAGGCAAAAGCAGTTTTTACATGGAAAAAGCTTTAGAAATAAATGCCAATACAACTGAAAAAAAATTTAATTCTTTCATGAGACAGACTACACACACACACCAACACACACAAAGGCAGGAAGGTGATATCATACGCCTATTTTTTCCTTCTGAAAGTATGCTAATAATAAAAAATTTTATCACCGCAGAAATGAACGATATGTGCACTATATTATAATAAAACAAATATTAAAAGAAATTCCAGTTAGTTGTCTGTAGCTGAAATAAACCAGATTATGTCAACAAAAGCAGTAACAAGATGGTGGCCTACATATTGTTGCGTGCCATGTTCCTGGAGGCCAGTGGTCGGCGGCTGTTTCGTAACACCTTGAGGGCTGGCCGATGATTCAAAGCCCGGGTGGCTCATAGTGGGAATCCCGCCGAACCTACGTCATATATACCTGTCCCAACTGCGTCTTAACCCTTCGAGGGCGGCGGACGTGACTGCTAGCACATCCGAAACATGATGAAATATCTATTTTTAGACCCCTGTAATGCGGGGAATAACCGACTGTCTGGGCTAGTATAAAAGCACAGAATCGGCACATTTGGGGGAGTTCGCTATTGGAAGTGCTAGAGGAAGGTGCTACGCCTGT
>PNEQ01091863.1:0-17960 GCA_003012365.1 Medauroidea extradentata
CAGTTATCAACACTGGACGGCAAGAACAATGTACGAGGAACCTGCCACATCTCCTCGCCTACTCGAGTCTGTCGTCGTGCAGCATCGTTGGAAACAGTTATCAACACTGGACGGCAAGAACAATGTACGAGGAACCTGCCACATCTCCTCGCCTACACGAGTCTGTCGTCGTGCACGTCAAGTAAGGGTTTCACGAGCTCGCTACCAACGCTGCGTACACTGCAGCTCTTATGTACATGACTGATGGTCTGTCCCGCTTCTGTCCATCAACTCTGCAACTTAGAAAGCCTTTGAGAAACCAGTATTATTCATTTAGAATATGACTGAAATATGTTTACGGCGTTAATTGTATTCAGCGTACAAGGACCATCACATAGCCACTGAGTAGGCTAAAGATAAATATATACTGAGTGTTGTAGACAATGGTATATTTGTGCACAAGGACATGCCAAAGAATATTAAGCATTATTTGGTTTATTCTGCCGAAGAAAGTTTTTTCCAGTATATCCTGTCACTTTCTGCTGTGCTACGATAATTTCGTTCGAGTCCTACAGATTCTTTTCATATCAACCATCGCAACTCATAATTTGTGCTAAATACATACGTTTATGCGTGGAATGTGATAGTCTTATATTTGTATCATTATTAAACGTCATATTTTTAACAGAAAAAAAGTTTATTTCAAATTTTCTCGTCAACCATTATATCTTCTGCATTAACTTTTAACTAAATGCAAAAATACAAAATCTTGTCTTCAGAGGTGCGTTAATTTTCTGGATTCCCACTATGGTGCCAGGTTATGTTTATCAGTTCTACGCTCTTACTACGCGATATATTATCTGTAGAATTCTAACTGTACAAGCTTGTAGCACGTGGTAACCATTACATTATTTTCCTACGTATTTCTTGCTTACCGTCGTCAAAGACGTGTCACAACTATTACCCAGCTACAGAAGTGTCAATAACCAGACCTAGTATAAAAAGTCAGAAGACAGGTGCTTCAACTTAACATGTGTTCACTGGTTAAATGTTTGCTTTTTCCAACGTCTGTTGAAATTCATTGGATGTTGAAATTCACTCATGAGCATAATTGGTATGACTGGATGCATTTGTATATTTCACATACCGCCTGACAATGGCTACTGTGAATAGTTTACGACGAAATTTATTTTATTTCTCTCCAATAAACATGGCGTAGAAGAGAGCCTCTCATATTGTGAATAGTTGGTGCAATTCTCAGTAAAATTTCATTAAGTCCACTCATTTGTCTTCATTTGCTGATTCGCGATGTAACTGTGCGTCGTGAAATCTCTCACGTGACCTGGCCTTACTGAGATTATAAACTGTGCCAAACGCTAGAAGTTATAATTAAAAATTTTGATTACAGTCGAATTCGAATTTATTATATTTTGTAACGGTGTATATATGGTCGAATACGTGCACGTTTTTGTCATTTCAGAAACTAAATTCAACAACATTTATTTTCAGGGTTCATTCTATGATCTTACATAACGAGGAAGAGAAAGTACAACTTTTTAAGCATTGCAAACACTGTAAGCTTGCACGCTGTGCGCAGCGAACAACAAGGAATTTCGCCAGCAGAATGTACAGATAAGCGCACACGTTCCTGTCATTTACTATTTCTGTAATTGTTTTCGTTTATCACGTGGACGATATGTGTAGGCATACGTTAGAGTTTTACGCTGCTTGCTTAGTTTTGTGTTCTTATGTTTGGGCACTAAACGATCATTTCAATTGATTAATTTTACATTCTTTCAAAGTCAGACGAACTGAAACGTTTTAAAATAACGAATTGAAATAACATATTTCTGCAACAAACAAGGTAGCAAATTTAAACAGTGCGCTGACACTATTGAAAGCAGTTATAGGACTGTAACATATTCGTCAGTAGCCCGTAAGTTACATGTAAAAATAATACTTATGGCCAGGGACGTAGCCAACAATTTTTTTCAGGGGGGATATTACCCATTCACGACACTAATATAAGGGGGGAGGGTCCGGGGGTCCTCCCCCGGAATTTTTTTTTTTAGGTACAAAAAGGTGCTACTTAAGAACTTTGCGAACCAAAAAATTAATGTAACACTTTAATAAATCTTATTAGTTTTAAGGAAAACAAATAAATGTTAACGTTTCCATAGAATTTTGGAGGGATATATCCCGAAATCTCCCCTAACTATGCCCCTGCTTATGGCACAACGTAGTCATGTTAATAGTTACTGAAAATACTATGCAGTAGTTCTTGGATTAAGTAAGGTAATGGTGTTTTAACTGCTTGGTAAATTATAAACACTTTTTTGGAAGAAATAACATGTAAAATAATATGATCAATTTCCTTCACACTTCTGACAGGTCAAATATTACAGGACGGAGTCCCATATTGGATGAGGAAAGTCTTCGTGTGCCGAAAACTGCCCAGTTTATTGGTCGTTATGGTGTAATAATATTACCTTCACACAGTCTAAGTTACACTTGTCTGTACAGAACTAACATGATGTACCGACAAATTTTATAGTTTCTAGTTCGCTGGCTTGTTGCTCATGAAATTTTACACGTTCAACAAATAACCCTTGTTTGATTGTTGGTACAACTCTGGACAGTTCCGTCAACAATCTGTTCTGTAGAAGTCACCATCTGGTGTGTTAAAGCACCAAGGCTCTTTGTTTCTTCTACAGAACATATTGTTGAAGAAACTGTCCAGAGTAGTATTAACAATCAAACTGTTTTGTTGTCCCTATTTTAACACAAGTATGGTACCTACAACTTTACTCTTTTTTCACAGTTCTACTATTAGGTTTGTTCATGAGTTTCTCATGTTCTTTGTTAACATTTTGGCATATGGATTTATCTCTCGCGTGACGTACTTCATTTATAATGTAGATATTGTAGACTAGGTTTGCGAATATAATTCATAATAACTGCAATAATTGTAGTTGAGATTGTTTCTTTTCTAAAATTATTTTATACAAGCTTTCCTTTTAGGGTTTGAGGATAATGTATATTTTCGTGATACTACATCATCTACCTGTAGTGTTAGAAGCATTCATAAAAGTAAGCAAAACGACATGACGGTTACAGCATAAATATTATATTATAACAGTACTCTTTCCGAGTTTTTTTTAGTAATTAGTTGTATCACGAAATATTTCATGCAGGCATTGAAAGTCATGAAACCATTTCCTTTTGAGTTGAACATCTGGTTGACCTACTGCAAGGCTTAAACTGCCGTGTTTTGTGGTGATCAAATTTATTAAAAATGTATATCTGCGTGAACTTTGTACTGATGCCGAGGAAATGTTTTTAGATTGGTGTCATATAAATTTATTAAATTTAATGTTTAGTGGTCTCGAACGAATATAAATGTTAGAAATTAATGTACATATTATAGGTCGTCCGATTGTTTATAGTAATTTTCTACCAATGTCAGACATAGTACTGGATATCTCATGTTTAAAAAATGTAAGCATTCAACTAAGATTATCTACATTATTATTGTAGCATGTAAACTCTAATACCTATTGAACCAAGTTTTTTACTAGCGACATGTGTAACTGTTTTGTTGCTCGCATCGATCAGTAGTCGGGCCCAACGTTGGCCCGCTGACCCACCCCTCATGTTCATAGCGTACACTTCAGGTGCACTCGACACGCGAGCGACTGCTGCATGTGTTCGCGGGGGAGCGGCTTACGGCGATAACCTGGTATGGCACATGGCATGTTCGGGGAGGTGAGGGGGTAGTTGTCGGTGTTATGACAAGGTAAGGGACAGGGGGTGGGCTCGGGAGTCCATTACTAGAGTGCCTTACACAGCATGCCACTCCAAGCTGCGTGTCGACCTGCACCGCGCTCTGTTGCACTCGAACACTGCAGTCCGAGAGCGCTCTACCTAAATAGTATGCACTACGCTAACTACCTTGAGTCTTATAATCACGGACAACATAACTGATTTAACATACTATTCGTATTAGTTAACAGTACAGTTTGAACGGACACATCTATGTTCAATCAGTCTAGTTGTGCCTGAAGTATGTATTTGTTTTATGAAATGGCTGACCCACAACCACAAATCTATTGATATGGTTTTGGTACATTAATAATTAAAATATAACATTTGCTTGCAATTGGTAAATTAGTTCATCAAATAAAAGCTGCATGGCAAACTATTGAAATATGAAATTTTATATTAGTTGGTCTCGTAGCATAAAAAATATAATGTAATGAAATCAAGCGTGTACTTAGCCCTGTGATGTATATCAAAATGATTGAGTCAAACACGTCTAAATACTCGATTGTTGAAATGTCAAAACAAAAATAAATTGGTTACGATGGATCCAGCAATGTTATAAGCATAACGTAAGATATTAATGTATTAATGTTTTAGCTAATGAAACACAAAAATCAACATGACTTAGATCAAAACACACTATGAATAAGCTCGGTCCAGACGTTCCTTAAATATGGTGTAATATCTGTTTGTATTCATATCATGCTATCTTATTAAATAGTGGGCAATTTACCCTACTAAAATGACATTTTGAAGAACACGCTTTTAAAATATGTAATTTAGTTACAATCGGTTCAGCATTGTTTTTACAATCTGTGCTTAGAATGATGAACCCTATTACAGCGTATCATTCGATTATCAACTGATAAAAATCATAACCTCGATTACAATCGGTTTTTGGTAGTTTTCAAAGTATAGTTCGAAAGGCAATAATTTCGAAAAGAAAATTAATAAATGAACCAAACTTGAAAGTTATGTGACATAACTTAGTAGTTATGTGCATCTGGCTATAATAAATTCAGTCGAAGTGTTGAAAAGTTCTTAAAGGAAACACGCATAGTCACACACACGTGCACCATCAACATAAACACAGACACAACCAAGAAGGTGAATTCATAAGCCTATTTAGTCCTTGGAAAGTAGGCGGATTTTATAACAAACAGTACCTACCAGACTTCACAGCAGTGGCGGGTTTAAGCACTTATCTTAGGGGGAGGGGTGGAGAGTATGCCCTAAGAAGTATACATGCGCACCCCAGAAACCAAAAGCGGCGGTCCGGGGGTCCTCCCTCGGGAAAAATTTGGATTTGTAGGTGCAAAATGGTGCTACTTCAGGAGTTTTCATGCCAAAAATTTGAATATAATGCTATAAAAATAGTTATATGTATTTCTTACGATGATTTATGCTTGTAAAGAGACATTCTTTGTGTTGACATAAAAAAATTCTGACGTGCCATGTGGTCACCACCCCAATTAATAAGAAGTAATAGCCAACAATTATAAGTAATTATAATAAATTACATATATGATAATAAACATGTCATGCGACGATTCATTCTTCTCGTCATCGTGTCAGGATGCTGATATTCTCCATGTATAGAATTTTATTTAGGAAAGACAGAAATGTATATAATTTGTCTTTGTGGAAACAGCAGGTGCAAGCGTCTGGGCCTTCTCGCCCCCACTAACGCTCATTTAACCCACAAACTACCGGACGAGAGGGGAGGAAAGCCAGCCCATTGTGTCTAAGATACAAATCTTAAATAGTTACAATAACTTGAATGTGAGGAATTTTCATGAAATAAATAAACATGTAGGGTATTTGTCAAAGTACAGCTAAATAAAATTAAATAATTATGAAATAAATATGGCAGTAGCAGGAAGTTAAGTGTCCTCGAGGGGCAGGGTCATCTTTCGGAAGCTGTCTCCTGATTGGCCCAATTGAATCAACGACTTCAGGACAAGCAACAGGGAAGTCGGCGCCAAACAAGAGCATGCCTAGATTGTTGACAGATTTCGGAACATACGTTTTCGAGCCGCGGAAGACGGTGTTGAGACGCAGATAATGACGGGCCGGGGTAACCCCCAGGTGTCAGTTCAGGCGCCGGACGCCTTTACTGAGACGGTGTTGAATCAAGAGATCGACGTGTCGGGGTACAACGGCGGGTGTTTTCAATTTATGCGTCGGGACGCCTGCAAGTTGCTTTATTCGGACCGGTTATTTTAGCTTCGCAAGTTAGGGCAGCTGACCGCTGACGACGCCATTGTAACCTTCAACGTAATTTAGCTACAGATTGCTCAGACTAGCGGGCGTATAATCATATGTGCAACATTTTACAAAACTTGCACAATAACGATCGTGCCACAGGAGGACAGTGAGAGTTTGCTACCTGGTTTAAACTGAACTTGCCGACTTCCTATTACTCCACACACTTTACACCACAAAACTTTACGTCGTCATGAATTAAGAACAATTTTAAGATCCTGCTTAGACGAATCTTTTTTTGGTTGTGTTACCTCTAGAAAAACGTGCGACTTGGTAAATTTTGCAATAAATTTGGTTCTGCTGATCGACGTATTTTCTCGGGATCTTCCGGTTACTTCGTCCCTTCATTCCGGTGCTGCGGCATACTCATATCATGTCACCCATCACAAGCATAAGCACCAAATACCTAGCTGTTAAGTGCTAATCAAAATCTCTTTAGTTATTCAAAAGCCTCATGCCACGGAAACATGCACCCAATAAAAATCAACAGATTCATACTGAAGTTAGATGTCACGAGCCAATGGCTTTTCGCTCAAATTATGGACACAAGAATAAAAAGAAATGTTTTGTATTTTTAAAACATTACGAACATGTGTCGCAGTATCAGCATCGCCGTCTCCTGATGCTTCACATTTATGCAGTTTAATAAAAATATGTAAACAGGTTATGTTCTCTATCTTCCCAGTTAGTATTTAACATTAAAACATAACGTAAAACACTTCATAACAAATATAATTGAAACCATCACTCATTTACAGCGCACTAGTGACTGAGAGTATTTGAAGACATGGTGTCGTAGTTCGTAATACGCCCCTCTCACTCTTCATTATTCTTTACAACTCCCGGCAGTGGGCTGTTATTTATGACAGGGGCTTGCTCTGACCAGTCTTTCTTTGACCTGACACACTCACCCACCTGCTGAGAAAGGGTCGAAAGGGACTTCACACAAGAGAAAAAACTGGAACTATATCCTCCCTTCAGCACATCACACAGCGCTTTTCGAGCAAGAACAAATCTCGCTTACGTAGAACGGAGCTTGAGAGAAGGGAAAAAGTTGTTTAGCAATATTGAATTTTGTAGTTATGATCACATAAAATTTACATATTGTATGAGTGATAAAGCATGTGTGAGTCCATTTGCGTGGATGAATATTATTAACAAATATTTATTTGTAAAAATGTAATGCTTCTTTTCTGTATGTATTTAAAAAATTACCATACTAAAAAAACACAACAGGTTCTTTGGAGGGGGGGGGGGGAGCGGTCGCTCCCCCCCGCCTCCCCTCCCTTTAAATTCACCACTGCTTCACAGTCCTATATACACTAACACCTATTCATACAAACTAACTAATTTTTACGCTTTCCCTTTTGGGAATTTTACCCTGAAATCAACTAAATAAACCGAACATTTCTAACACTGATATGAAAAGAAGCAGGAAGGGGTTCAACTATGGCGTTATCTCATCATACCTGGAAAGTGTACTTGCCATAACAGTTACACATACATACTTGCCTTGTATTTCCAATCCCTCGTCACCCCAGAATGTCACGAAAAATTCTATAGTTGTACAATTTTTAGTAATTTCACTACGACAAAAAATATTATTTACTATTATTATTGTATATTTTCTGTGATTATATAATGTTTTCTTTACTTTAACGAAGAGCAGAATATGTTATTTCTTATACAATGTCAACACTGACCTTTTATCTAAACTTCTACAAGGGTAATGTGTGGTGAAAATTAAAACATTTAAAAATAGTCGAGCAACCTTTATTTTCGAATTCGGTGATATAAAACGGAATGACTTAAGAGTAAATGCAATACATTATAGTTTTGTTTCCATGTATTGTGACTAAATTATATGTATATTTTTAAATAAATAGATACGTTCTGTAATTAGTTAAAGTTGTTGGTTGTCAAAAGTGTTCATTGTTGGCAACTGTTGCAAAGCAAAAGCCGTAATGGCAGACATCAGCAAAAAAGATAGTTAATATGCAATATATTCAGTATCAAATGCACAGTGAGTAGATAGATTTGTAATCTTATGACAGAATAATAATGATTGGGAATTTAAGTTTACACAATCGACTCCGGTGCTCAGCCAATATCCGTATAGCCTTACCAGCTTGACAGTTTACAAGCTAATATCACCTCGAAACCTATAGTGACTGTCACGCTGGTTTGTACTCAAATATAAAGATATCGTCATAACGTTCTTTATTACGTAAACAATTTCTCTCACACGTGTGATAGTTGGTTCAGTATGTAAAAATCTATACATTTAGAAACTCTGCTGTTGCAAATTTATAAAATATCAACAATTTAACATGTTGTATTGACCGTTACAAATTCCTGATGCGGCAAGAGATAGTTTAATTAGAGGGCACAAAACTGTATAAATCTACAGCTAAAACATTTACAAGATATTTATAAATAAATAATAACACTTTTATTTATACTCAGGAATAGTGAAACATTAAATATTATATTCGTGCCAAACACGACCGGACATGTACCAAGGGAAATTGTTTTGTGTTAAATATTTTACTAAATATAATGCGCAGGTATGAAACGCCGATCACTTGTCGAGTTGTAAGAGCATAACTAGAAAAAAAGGCAGTAAAGTTGTTTTTTAAGTAGGACTTAAGCTGTTTACAAGCTCTCCGCTATGTCGTAATCAGGTCCTTACTGTGTTGTAAATTAACAATGTCTGTGTCACAACGAAGCAAGAAAATTATTTACCCGTACTAAATGTAACAATGCACAGTTTACGATCCTTCGATGTCGCAAGATAACTTGGTTATTTGAGCAGTTAAATTTTGAAATAAACCCCTTTAATTTTCTACAGCACGGCAATAGGTGACGTCGACTTGTTAAATAGAAAGAGTGTTTATATTTGTAAACCTTCAGCAGAGAAACTAGTGTACGAGATTATAAGTCTTTTAAGTTTTCTAAACATGGTAGCTTTGTGTCAAAATTGCCACAGTACATAAACACAGACGTTTTTAGAATCGGATTATAAAATAAACTAGCTTAATGCTTACTGTGAGAGAATTGTGACCATTAGAAACCAATATTGAATTTAAAAATATTCGTTACTCTATAAAAAAACCAAACGGAGAATTATATTGGCCTATCAGTAGCATGAGTATTCCTGCGAAGCTTATTTCAGTTATACGTAACAGTTAAAGTGGCTTTAGCAATACAAAATGTTAACTTAAGTGGTTATCGTAAGAGGATATCTCTTTTACAGAGCAACAACAAAAATATATTTTTTAATATTCTTAGGCATATCGCTATAGTTGATCATTTTTGGTAACTATTACATTTAGAGGTGCTTATGTGCGAATTTAATGTTGAGTTTGTCAATAGTTATTTCCAGTGCTATCAAACAGAAACAGCTCCATTTATTTGTTCCAAGATATGAGAGGGCTTTATTTCGATACAAGCACAAACGGAAACATCAATATTTTTAGTTTGTGGCATCTAAAATTACAGCCGCTAAGTATGAAGCATGTAAGATAATCGTTTTTAAAGCGCTGGATTCGAGACATCTGTATAAGTGTCTGTAATTAACAATTGCATGGACAAATATGTCAGTTAAACTAAAGGGCGTAACTATCTCCTCGTGCCCTAATTACATTAGCGACACAAGTTCACCGTGCTCAATCATATACTTTGCAACAAGTGTAGAGACGGCGCGGCGCCAATATCAGTACGTAACGCCATGTACAGCGTCGCAGGTACTTTATAATTGAAAGCAAGTGTGTACATCTGTGCACCTACAGGCAGACACCTTAACCTTACCATCGGCGCCAGCGGTGATACTCGTGCACAGGAACAACCTGATGTGACTAACACAACAATACTGCCATAAATACTCTCGTCAAAATGGTTCGTGTAAATTTTATTTAAATATAGAATATCATTGACATGAAAGAGATTCTCAGGGATGCGACAATTATTTACTAATTTTGTAAAACAACGTGCATATCCAATAAATGAACGTTTCAAATACCTACACCCCTCAGGGCGTGACAGACTCGTCAAGGCTAACTCTTGCGCACGAGCATGAAGGGCCCTTCATTACAGCTTTAAATACGGGCGTGGAAACAAAGATATTGACGTAGAGAGCACCACAGTTAAAGGAAGATTCATACATTATAATTGAAATGCAAATATGACGTGCTTACTGGCCGAGGTACTACTACAAAGCTTAGCATACGCTATGGAGACTGTTGCCGACAATAAGCTGCTTTGGTCCTGCGAAGCGAAGTGCTGCGTGGCTCCCTGTGGTCTTCTGCAGCTTCATATGACACGTAGCGAAGGAAACTGGTGATATGTCTTCCCTACAGCGAGACCCGGCTCGCTCTGAGGCCTCGACGTAATAAAGTTCATCGGCCTCGTGGTAACTCACGGTAGAACACACCTCACTACAGATTATTACCACAAATACCATCCCGCCGCTCTTCCTGACACAACGTCCTCGCGCCACGTCTTCGGCCTACTCTTAAACGCATGTATCCACTCTTCATGTCGGACTTTAGATGCAAAATTAAATTATCTAGGCGGAGTCGTCACATCAACGACACGCTTCCTAAAATTCGACGCGTATTCTGCCAGCTAAAACTCGCTACACTTCAACAATGTGGAACATAAATTTAAATTTTTGACCAAAACAAAACGCTGCTCTCGGTGTCACTAACTCTCAGATATCCTCTTAGGGTGCTTTCTAGAATCCTAAACTGCTTCACTAAATTAATCCTTTCAACCAAAATTAAAAAAAAAAAAAAAAAAAAAAAGGAATCGGAAACTTATAAAATTACGTAAATTACCAAAAGGAACCTAACCCTCAAAACACAAATTGATATCAGTATGGAAATATTGAAATAATAATAAAATTAATTAATTAACCATCAATAACAATAATAGCAATAACCTTGATACTATTAAAATATAAACGACATTCAATTTTAAACGTTAACAACTGAGACTGCGGGGGTTCACAAATAAGTAATTATAAAAAAACAAAGCTTCGGTCCATATGTCACAACTTTAATGTTGAACAGAGTAGACACACGGCTTTTATGAAAGAAATATAGTTCATCGTAAAGTATCTGCTAGCATCAAGAGGAAAAAACTATTTTACTAAATATAGGACGTAAGTCAAAATACCATATCTAGATATATAAAATAAAGTCGTGTTGGTTACACTAATATTAACTCAAGAACGGCTGAACTGATCTGGCTGAAAATTGGTGGGGAGGTAGCTTAGAACCAGGAGAAGACATAGGATACTTTTTATCCCGTTCGACAGCGTTATTGTGTGACGTCAAAGATAATACAAGTCACTATAAAATGTGGCATAACAAAAACGCATATGACTTGGGATAACAAAACGCAAATGACAGCTAAACATAATTTTGTCTACGGATAAGTGTGTTTGAAAATGTTATAACTATAAATTTTGTCAGAAATCAATAATCAGTAATAATCATTTATTTGTATTCTCTTTGAATCATCATTGACAATGCCGTGACCAAGACGATCGAATCTTTCCCGACAAAGCATGTTCACGGGTAGGAAGACCATCTGCGTTGTTTGTTCTTGCGCCTGATAATAAAACAAATGAAGAGTGCAACCTATGCACCAAAATACATGAAAATAAAGAATCATTAAAAAACTTAATCCAAAATCTGCTTACTTATTGCCTTTAAGGCGGAACAGAGTTCGTAGGGCCAGCTAGTTTAAGTATAAAACACAGCAAACAATTTATTAAATAATGTGCTGCCACCTATTGATGGAAAAAGTGATCAACTTGAACTTTCAGATTTAAGTATTCTCTGCAACCATTAGAAAATATTTTTTAATTCCATTAAGCTACCGAGGTTCAGAACTCAAATGCTTTTTGAACTGGCATTTCCACATATAGGTCTATGGTTATGAATTTTAGTCAGATTTCGTAGTACAAAAATAAATGCTTTACAATGACTTGGTTTCAGTGTTGGGGTTTATTAAATTGGCATGTTTCAGAGTTAAGGTAATCAATTTTTCGTATAACACACTGTCATGGTGATTATGTTAAACATTACTTCTGAAGGTATAATGTAAAAAAAAGTGTGAAATTACACACATATTTCATGGGTAATTTCAAAGTGTTGCGTGCGTAATTTTACAAACAACTACAGTGTGTGAAAGTGTACACAAATAGCCTATATACAAAAACGGGATTCGGGCCACACAATTTTACTGAAAATAAATAAAGTCTACAGAATATTAAGAAACCACGTTCATTTTAAAAAACATATTTTTAGTACGTTAATAAAACACATTAATGTAGTGTAAATTCTTTGATTGTCGTAGATTTTTACGATACTGTAATTGTTCAAACGCTTTCATGTCTATTAAATCTTAGTAATTATACACAGCTAATATACCACTCCAATAATTATGTATGCTTGCCTATTTATCTTAGTAGAAAACGTAAATTGCAAAGAAATGTATATTAATAGTGTAGTATTTCTGTGGTACCGTTAATGTTTACACAATGTTATATCGGTCATATCTTAGTTGTTGTTTAGAGTATTTTTACAGCTATAACCATTGTATAAAGTGCATTTGCATCGTAAGGAGGACGACAGTGGTAAAGAAAAACTTACGAGCTTCGGTCTATGACATTTGTATATTTTCTGCATAATTTGTAAACTAAGCTACAATAATTATTTTTTAAAAAACCCTTAAATTATATCGCAAAATGTTCAAGCTTGTGTTTGAAATAAGTGTGTATAACCATTAACAATGGATTGAACAGGCTACTTAAATACAGGTTGCAGTTCTTAACACACATTATCTCTAGAATGTTGGGTAAGTAATATTTATGTAGGCACATTAACGTGAGTGCAAAAGTTTCTGTTTTAGGTTGAACTCTAATCAGTTAAAAGATTGTGTTGCAAAAAGTCAATCAGTTGCCGAATATTTTTGTGAGGGTAAAAATATTTTCATATTAGTAATAGTTTAAAGTGCAAGTATAAACTATGTTTTAGATATTTAAATGTCTAGCCACGAATATCATTGAGGGTGGGGGAGGAAGGGAAACGCGAACATTTTAAGGTGACAAAATTTTTTCGAAAAGCACAGTTAAAAAGAAACTAAACCAGAGTTTAAAAAAAAATCGAAAATGTAAGTAAATTTTATTTATACATCTTGAGCTCGTAAATCTACACTGACTGATTGGAAAAACGACGTTTCCTTCTTGCAGTGCGGAAACACTGCTGTCACGTACAATATGTGTAAAATTACACAAAATTAGTGTGTTGCTGTTCTTATTGGTAAGCGAAGTACCTGTGAGGTTATTAAAATTTTCAGTATGTATGAGCTTCGTTTGCAACCAGCATTGTAAAAATAAAACCTTCCTTCCGCCTCCCGACTTTTCAAGGAGACAAAGACGCTGAGGTGAGCAGTGCCTTATTGAGTCAGGGATGACGTGCTAGTTGGAGAAGTTAGTGGGAGGGGGGGGTGGGGGGATGAACGGCCGGCATCTTTTACTATTGTAGCTCCTACCAACTCCTCTCCTCTTCTGTAACCTTCCTGGTAGCATCAACCCCAGCGAAGCTGCCATGTTTCCGTAACCAAGTAGGGTAAACCGACCATGTATCGTGATATAACTTAATATTGAGATAATCCACGTTGCGGGCTTCATACAATTGGGAAGAGTCTGTAACCCGAGTTCGCTGGTTACCAACAGAGAGCAGACATGTGTAGTTTCGGCAGTGAGTGACCTATATATAACTAGTATAGGATCACAAAAATTTTAACATAAATATTTTGACTAATTTTAAAGCCTTAGTATCACGAAGTAGGGTAGGTTTACCTTACACCACGTAAAATATGATTGTAGCCTACATGAGAGCGGAGTCACATTCGGGAAAACATGGGTACAATCCCAGATGTGGTTACCTAGATATAATTTCTCCAAGATTTCCAAAATACCATTCGGTATATGTGGCAATTATTTCTCTATAGTAGAGGCTAAGACCAATATTCCCTTGTCATTCATAGTGTGATCCTATCAAGTACGTGGCGCTGTTGGGAGTACTAAGTGTGATACGGAAAGTATATTTGCGCAAACAGAGATCAGAAATGTAAAGTGCGATTTGAAAGATGAGTTCAGGAAACACATAATGTTGACCATATTCATGTACTTAGACCATTTATTTCAGCTTTCTTTATTTTCTCCAATAGAAGTTCAGTTAGATTCGACAGAGGCTGACAGTCAATAATATTTTGGCGGTTTAAAGACTTATTAAGCGTTAAAGTGTAACACTGTCCCAAACATTCAAAAATGGTGGTATCTAGAACATTATTCTCAAGGATGACAGTAATTAAAGCTTGCAGGGTAAGTGAATGAGCACGAATCACTCTTGAGTATGCTCGTCCACTTAACATGTGCACTACACTATTCTTGGCATCCACTATCTGCCATAGGTTTCTTAATCCACTTCCGCTCATTATATAACCTACATATCCTATGTACGAGAGCAGAAGGTGAAATCCGCCAAGACGTACAACAACATATTTAAGTGGGCTTTCTGAAGATGATGCGAAAACCATTTCAATAGAATTAGCAAAAAGTGGCTGGTCATATGTCACCATCACATTCGACTGACCACATTTTTATTCTTTCTTCTGCCGCTTGTAGTAGTGATGTATATATTGTAGTAGAAGGATTCCATGGATCCATATTAGTAAACGCCAATGGCAAAACAGCTGAAATTTCAAATTCTTTATTTTGACAAGCTCGCTCCATGAAGCCTGACCAGCTACGAGGTAAAACATCTAGCCATGTTCCTGACATCCATAAGTAATCATGTGTCTGGGCAATCTAAGCAGTTTTTTGTTTTAATTTCAACTCCATAACATCTTTAACGATTACATTACTGCAACCGGGTTTAATAGGTTTTTGGTAAAATTATATTTTAATTAATCCTAAAGCATTTGTGCTAGCCGCAGAAATTGCACCTTTTCTTGGTATTCACTTTTCTGCTTTGACAGCTGTTATAGGTATTACGCATTTAATGCCACCCATTGTATGGCAAGTATGATGACCATCTATTGTCTGCATATTGTGATCTGCATTATCATATACAAAATGCACATAGGAACGGTCGTCTACAGTGGCTTGTGCATTAATGGTGACAGATGATTCGTACCTATTCACTTCACTGTAAGATGAGCAAATACCAAGGTTGGACAGTAAATCAACAAGATTTTTTGATCCAAATATGCGGTGCAGATAACCCCTCAGGCCTATTTGCAAAGGTGAAATTAACGACCTAGGCCGGAGTGTAGTAATAATCTGATGCTGAAGAGACACCTGTTCACGCTCCATTTTTTACTGTTTCCTTTTTTTAATTTCCCTTTTTTGGAGCCAAAACCAAGTAGCTTCAGTAATCCTCCCCTCGGTCTCAATATTTCCCGTCTTAGTTTCGTCTATTGTCGGAAAGAAGTCATTTTCGTAAGGACGAGGAAGAATTTCTTGGCTAATTAAATTGGCTGCAGCTACTACTATTATTTCCTTTTCTTCATTTTCGTCAGTTCTCCTTTCAGTGTACCGTTTATCTGTGATTATTTTATTCAGTACACCCAAAATACCAACAACACATTGTTTTCCTGATAATTTTGATTGCATTTAATTTTAAAAAAAGTTTGCAAAGAACTAAACTGAAACTATGCAATATTTAATTTTAAAACATTGCAAAATATATCAAGAATAACATTGAAACCACGGTAACAATTTTAAATATATTGTCAAAAATTATTACTTTCATCAATAATTGCCCTAAATTGTACTGTATAGTACCGCATAATTATAAGACTATTGATATATATTCTGTTTTAATACATCATAGAGTATTTAATTTTGAAATTATTTTAACAAATATCTTCAATCGTTTTAGAACATAGTATGTTTAACTTACATAAAGAAAAGGTAATCATTAATAATAATGATGTTTTGTTGTGAGGGTACAGTGCACTAAGAAACACGCCTTGATATTTAAAATGTTAAGGTAAAAACTCAGAGGCAATATGCTGTGTGTTATTTGCATCATTTGTGAAATAATGCTACCACACATAGAACAACGCTCTATTGGGCCAATATTTTGTTGATTGCTATGTTTAAAAATTAATTTTGATAGGTTTTTGATGCTCTACAACTTTCGTTTGAAACATTTTCCAATATAGTCCACTGATTTGATGTAAAACCCTAAATTTCTTAGCTTTAAGTAAAAAAAATCGACGAACAATAATATTTCAAACCACTTATCTCAACCTCCGGGCAAATAAATTATGTCTATTGTCATGCTGGAGGAAGGAGAACTTTGCAAAAAAAAAAAAAAAAAAAACCCGAAATGTGAAATAATTTATGCGCTACAGTTTTTTAAACGAAGATATGTAAAAATTCAAAATGGCAACAGTATTTTTCAAAATGGCAGAAAACCCGCAACCAGGATTTTTGGGATTTTTTTGTATGGACACTTAGATAGATGCCCTTAACATTCTCACAGTGGTTCCGGTTCGTTATTTTAACTGTCTGGTTTGCCAGATTTTGGCCTAATTTCACTTGCTCTATAAGTAATTCGTAAAAATATGATTTGCTATTTTCAGTATAATTTCAAAAAAAAATATTTTTTTGTTCAAAAATTATTTATAAAAGTTATTAATCATAACTTTCAGCTGCTTAAAATTTCGTACAGGTAATAATATTAATACTGATAATGATAATATTAAAAAAATAACTTACGGTATTTTTGGAGTTTTCAAAAATGTTTTTCTGTAACAAAAATTTCTTGGAAATTCAAAATGGTGAGAAGTGATATTAAGGATTTTTTCTTTCCGTTTTAGGAACAAATTTCACTCAAATGTTTTGGGTAATTAAACGTTTCGGTTGACGCCTGCAAGCGTTCAGATAGTTGACCTTGTATGAGAAATTAAATGTGTTATTATTTAGGGTAAATAAAGTCTCAAATGTCCATACACAATACATATATTAATTACATAACAGGTCATTAGATTTGTACGCGGGAATATATGTAAGTCTTAAATGACATATATTATAAGCGGGCAATTTGTTTCTGTATTTATATATTTATAGTAATGCAACAGTCATGTGACTGAGTAAAATATACTTAAATGAAGAGCATATAACTCAAGTAATTCTGAACACTGTCAGCTAAAATGGTGAGAGCAGATGCACATAAAAAATATACAATTGACATGTGTCGGTACACCTCGTTAAATGAGGTGCATATAAAGGCATTTAATAAGCGAAAATTATTACAACTATGTATGTGCATATACTGTGTGTGTATATATAAATAAATAAATATATATATATATATAAATTGTCTTGGCATTATTTTCACTGTAAGCGGGCAGCCGATCAGTACACGAAATGAGTTTCGTGTGGCTAAGTGAAATAAGAAAGTTGTAAAAGCAAATTACTTTTTCCGATTTAAAATGTGGCGTATACTGAAAACAAATTTTGTATGTGATTATTCAGCTCGAAATTAAGTCCAAGTGCTAGCAATACGAGAAAGATATTTGATGTAGGTCATTTCATCTAAATAAATACGGAAAATCAAATTTACAATTGATATGATCGCTGTAGTGAAAAAATAACGCATAACAATCCCAAAGACATAAAAAAAAATGTAACCTAGAATTAAAAAACTGCAACTTTACTGTGCGATAAGTGATCTCGCATTTTTAAATGTACTAACTTTATGACTGACTAGAAAAATAATTAAAAATGATATCTTAATTAATCTAACTTATAACTAACAAACCATGACTGAACGATTTTACATTTACGAGCATGTAGTCTCGCTTCA
>PNEQ01091863.1:18060-33662 GCA_003012365.1 Medauroidea extradentata
TATATATATATATATATATATATATATATATATATATATATATATATATATATATATATATATATATATATATATATATTCCAGGAATTATTGAAAAGGCTTACTAGCATTCAAAGTGTAAATCAGTTAATGTTGAGAGTAGCTTTTTAATTTAAAAAAAAAACGTATACATATTTTTTGGATATGTACCCTAAATTTTATGATGATGTTGAGGTTATCTTCGTGCAGGAAACTTTGAATATATTATTTAACCAGCATTACTTGTCCGAAACTCTTTCTATTGGAGACTAGTTACCAATAAAAACAATACCTGAAATTCCTCGCCCAACGTTACGAAATAGATGGACTATGCTATTATGGCAAAATGTTGAGATTCTACATGATATTATATTATTTAACATCGCGGCCTCTAAACGTTTGGCGGGTACTGAACGTATAATTCTTCATCCACTGTAGTATACAACTTTTGATGACTTTGATATTCTCCTAATTATATGCGTGTTGAGAAAATGAAAAATTAATTGTTGCTTCTTTGAACGTCAAAAAACATTATTACGTTTATTTATAATGTAAATTATTTATATGTCAAGTCAGGCAATAAATTATATTAGCAGTTTTGAACATATATCACGTTTGAAATGCTGGAAATATAATGCAAGGATGTCAAAGATGTAAAATACTCGCTTTTTGTTTGGATATACTTCAGTTCCCAAAGGTACTGTAGAATTCATTTTTATAAATTTATACAAGATTGATTAAATATTTACACAACGAATAATATTTTAAACCATAAATATAAGTGTGAATGTTTTACTCAGGTGTAAATAAGGGTTTCTTTATTTAACAGTTTTTTTTTTAATTTATGGAAGTCAGATAATTGCGTTTCTCAATTTAAAGCTTTTAGAATGAAGGACAATGATTTATTGTCACAGAAATTGTACCAAGTCTTTCAACACTTCAAAATCATTGTCATTTTCTGACAACAGCGTCACTGTAAATTCTCTTCCTTGCCGAGTCTCGCGTGGCTTTGTATGACGCGATATTCAACTCCGTTGTTGAGAATAGAAAGGTTCTCTTAACGTAGAGAGCTTTATATCGCTACAGCGGACCTTAATTTCCATTATGTTTGGAAATGTTATTGTGCGACTCAGTCTGCATTGTATGTCATCCGAACGGAAAAAAACTAAATTAAGACTACGTCAAAACTGCGATATTATACTTACTGTAACTCTACTTGTGACGCTTTCCGGAAATTTATCTGAGTGACTCAAGGCTAAATTGTTAGAAAGTTTCAAGTCAGCAGTGGTACTATGTATTTGGCGTACGCTTGCATTGATTTTTATATATTTCACAATCATAAAACATACATGAAGTCTATGATTATCAATATTTATTATTACTGCAGCAAGTATGTTTCACGTCCAACAAAGATGGATCAAGTAATTTTAAGTGTTCACTTTTTAATACATTTATATAACTCCTACCTACCGCTGTATCGGTTTATCACCTAACACCTAACCCAATCGATAATCGCTTTTTCGTGACTGTCTCTCACAATAAACAAGCTACGTATATATCAAAACTATACATAACAAATTACGAACGTTTGGGAGTAAAACCGTAAATATGTAAGGATTGAAGAAAGTTAGTCGTTATTAGATAAAGTTTACCCCCCCCCCCCATAAGATAGTAGGGCATATACGAATGACGTCACGTTTACTGCACAGAGAGATTACTATATGCTACGACGTACAGGTCAATAAAACTGCGGAATAAGAATTACACTCGTTATTAAAATATTAATGGTAAGTTTTTTTTATATTTGATTCTTTCTCAGAACAAACCCACTTATTGTTGGTCATGTTTGAAGTGAAAACGCTCCAACATCTCATAGAAAGACAAAAAGCTAGCTAGCATTACTTTCATGGAGGTAAAGTATGAAATGATACTATTTTTGCTTGCCTTACAGCATTTATAACGTATAAAATTTTGTATTTGATTTTTACTTTTTGCTCATGGTTTACGAATTCAAGTTTTCTTTCTTTCAGATTATTGTATTCGCTTTCTTCTAATACATCAGTCTGATTCCACGCACACATCTTGAATTCTGACATTATAAATATGCATTTGTTTAAACAAACACATAAATAGTGAACTCAAAAATCAATTGCAGTTGTTTACAGTAAAGTGTCAATTCACCTTTGCACTTATCGCAGTTACAATTGATATGACACTGACGATGATTAAAACAGTTGAGGGGCCGCGATGAAATGCAATAGCCGGCTTTGAACGCAGTTTGTATTTTCATCGTCACATGCACGAAGAGTTTTTTTACTCTTTGTGACATATTTCAATCGAACGGCGTTTGCGATACTTTCCCCGTCTAGTTTTATCTAATTTCAATGAGGTAAGCCCCAGCCGGCCATGCTCTCGTGGATTCCCAAACGTAATTGGCGCCAATCAAATGCAGTATCGCTCCCGTAAACCACCAACCCCCGTTGTTTTCAATAACGAGGTTGTTTTGCTCTTTTTTGTTTGCATCGTTGCACACTGTTGGAAGGAGGACGAGGGGGTGAGTTGGGGTTTACAGTGCTCTTTATCCCCCCTGTGATCATCGCTGCGGTGAAAATTTTTAATTTCAACAAACGTCCTTCCGACTCTCCAAAAAACCAAAGTATTTCAAACGGTTCATCCATCTCGTTTAAAAGTAACCAGGTAATCTAAATCGGTATGCTGGATTTAACCATGCGGTTTAGGCGTGATTGCTTTGTCGATATTAGTCACGCCTGGTTCACAGTATTTCACAGATATTTTCCAACTGACGGTCAACGCAGACCTGAGTACTCATGTGCACTTCACTTCGGCTATGACACGATGTCTAACCAGTCAATGTACTGACGCTGATTTATCTATAAAACAATGATGTAACCGCTGAAATAAAATCTTTAAAGTAAAACTTTCGTTTAGCGGCTACCAAGTGTGCTGGAGTAGTGATAGAACACTCGCCTTGCATTCGGGAAGGTCAGGGTTCGATCCCCGGCTCCGGCCAGCCTAACCTCGGTTTTCCAAGGTTTCCCAAACTCGCTCTAGACGAATGCTTGGATCATTCCTTGGCCGGCTCCTACTCCATTTCCACCGTGTACCTCTATCAAGGCCATATGCTGTACGAGAATATGTAGAAATAATTACAAAAAAATATATTAATTAAATTTTCAAATAGTCTGGTTTGTGTGATTTCATAATACTGCTCGTCCCTTACTCAAAATTACTATATTTTGGTTTGATTTAGTGAAGAAATATTTCGCTACAGACAAATGTTAAGTTTGTACAATTTAGTGTTTTTAAATTTGAACAATTCCGTTAAGTCCTGCATTGCTACAACGAAGGGCACCAAAACTACGATTATTTGTGGGGAAATTTCACTACGTAGGTCTGGTTAAAACAGCGGTTAACGGAACAATCAGCTAAAATTTAAAAATTACAAATACACTTCCTTTATACTTAGCAAGGAATAATGCAAGTAACTTCCTATATATTGAAATAAAGGCATGTCGTAACTTCTAAAAATGTTAAAGAATTTTTTTAAGATTTAACTGGCTTACGCGATGCTACTATAAGAACATTTGGTTTGCATATTTTAAAATCAGTGAACTGGAATTATAAAAATCTATGGTATTTACCAAATTCCAACAATTGTTGCGCAGCAACAGTATTGTTATAAATCTGCTGGACAAATAAATTTATTCATTTTCATGAAAAGTTGTGGAAAATTCACTAGAAAATTATTAACTCTCTATTACGAAATGCTACCAGCAGTCTTGTTTACGAATTTGTAATACATTTGTTACATAGTTTCTCATAAAACTATACATGTACGTAACCAAACATTTCGTATTCATATTTATTTCAACGTACATATATCACTTCTTTTATTAATACTTAATAATTAAGTTAAAATATTAGTACAATAGTTTGTGCATACCTTTTCGGTTTATCACCTATCACGGCTGTTCTCAGACACCGCGTCTTTTAGAACTGAAAAAAAAAGTGTTTAAATGTTGTTAGAAACATGCATGGATGCATTGCACAGAGGTAAAGACATTTTAAAACATAAAACACTATTCCTCACATTGTACAAAATTATTCTTTAAATGGATACGTGACAAATTTACGGGTTCTTTAGAATATGTGCTAGAACTGAGAAAACCTGTCTCTTTCATTTGTATTTTTTTTTTTTTTTTTTTTTTTTAAGTATTCCGTTAAACATGCATGAAAATTAAACCTATGGTTAGTGTAGTTGTTTTAACTGTCGTTAATTTTAATAAATTATGATCTTAAATGTTACGTTATCTGGAACAACAACAAACACTATACGCCCACAATATTCCAACTTGTGTGATGTAACGATTGTCGTTCTCACGTGGAGGACAATAGTGCAGATGTATACAGTTTTATCGGGTTATAAAGTGTGCTTCATGTCGGTAATCAAGAAAGCGTGTACAAATGTATATAATTTGTTACCGCCCGAAAAATAAGTCAGTGCCGTGAAATAGTTCATAGTTAAAGCAGCGCCGGCAAATTTCATGTTAATTTTTTGGAGGAACAATTATCGCCAATAAAGGAACACAAATCATGTTATATGTATATACAGTAGATACGGAAATGCACCAATCCTGCACTACAGGTCACAGTACATGGTGAATAGTGCAAGCCTGCGAGTTGGATCGTAATATTGTGGGGCACCCTAGCAGCTCCTACTGGCGACCATGTACACTGTAAAAAAATTAGTGGAGTTTTACACGAATGTACGTGGCAGCACAATCTCCACACATGTTCGTGTAATATTACACGACTTATATCCATGTCTTTTTACAGTACATTACGGTAAAAATACAATAAAATGCATGTACAGTATTATAACAGTGCTGCGGTAAATTTATTTTAACACAATTATGTGTTAAATAACCCGTATAAAATTAAATAAAAGGAAAATACTGTATTTTTCAAATTAACTGGCAACCTGGTGCCAAAATTGTTCAGTTTTTTTTCATCTGAAATCTTATTGTGAGTATTATCCGAAAGATTTGTTAATTTCTGAAGTGATTCGTATCTTACGAATTATCGCGAGCAACTTACAACTATTTTCAACTAACCACAATTTCTGACCCTGCAAGGATTCGAACCCACGATCTTAGAGTCAGCAGTCAACGACCGTAACTACGAGACCATAAATGGTTATTGACCAATTTGGTTTGTGATATGGCATTTATTCATTCCAGTCTAAATAGCCATCTTAATTAGTTGTTTTGGCATTAATTGAGATTATTTTAGCAAGTTCTTCCAAATGCGTAAGGTAAGCCTTTTCCTCTTTATTGCCAGGCGTATTTTTCTGAATTGTACCACTAACATATCGCACGGCTTAATAATTGGGCGACGGTCAAGCTTATTATACCAAGTAAACTGCCGTATTGAAAATTTGTATTTCAAGTAAGTTTATACAATTAGTTTTTGTAAAATGACTACAACTTCGTTTAGCGAAAATATTATTGAGATGAACCTAGTAAAACTGGAGTAAAGATGGAGTTCACAGACACGGCAACAGGTTTTGCACATTTTAAACCGTAAACCTACACGAAAACCACATCGTAATAAAACATAATAAGTTTAGGTGTTAGTAAACACTGTTTATACATATGTGATCATGTATGTACGTCAGAGATGGTAAAATTGATAAATCGTTCAGTTTAAAAATACGCTTAAATAGTTTACTTGTTATGATACTATTACCTACACGAATTGCTCGTGTAACTTTATAAGTATTTTGCCGTTTCAAAGCTGCACTGTGAAACAAGCATTTTTACATTTGAATCAGTGTATTTATACATAGACAGTGCGGTTATAAAACACAAAATTACATGTAATATTACAATATGTGACTGTATTTCTACACGTAAATTCGAAAATGTAAATTTACATAAACTTTCTAGTAAATTTGCGTATATATTTGTGTTTTTTAATAAAAAAACCTGTACATATTTTGGATTATTAAGAACAATTGTGTCTAGTTACGCTTGCTGTCACTGTATTCCATAATTACACGTACAAAAATGTAAAATTACCAGCTTTTGTACGGGTATTTTTAGACATTTTCTACAGTGTACCAGACTGGATGTATTATATTGGACGGTATGTATTGCCTGATGTGGCAGTCCTCAGTATCGTGAACCAGTCCGCGCGATATACACTGTAAGTAGAAATCCTGGTTTCTCGCGAAAATAAATTTGCCCCACTTTGTTTCAGTAGCCTTACGTGCACACCTGCAGTTCTGCTTCGTGGTCAGTGATTGGATATTTTAACTGTCTCGAGCCTTGGGAATCTACCGGCAAATCACAGCCGTGAGGTGTTGCAGAGACTTCACTGAAATTGGCTCAGACAAATGATATACGGCTCTTCATACAGACACGCTGCCAATAATTATGACGTAGGATTGCAGATGTGCACGTAAGGCACTGAAACAAAATGGGGAAAAATTC
The DNA here is from genome assembly GCA_003012365.1 of Medauroidea extradentata. Taxonomy (NCBI): domain Eukaryota; kingdom Metazoa; phylum Arthropoda; class Insecta; order Phasmatodea; family Phasmatidae; genus Medauroidea; species Medauroidea extradentata. Next base: position 24,594 of record PNEQ01091863.1, read on the forward strand.
TTTTCGCGAAAAGTCAGTGTCCCTAATTATAAGTCAGAGCACCTGCAGTACAGTAACGGTTCGTTTCATGCCTGTCCATGAAACAATTTTTTGTTTTTCCATTGCGAGGACTGTTTTTCTAAAAAATTTACGTTTAATTTTGCTACAGTTCTGTGTAGAGGTTTTTGTAACGTGCACCAAATTTTGTCCCTACAAGACGATGATTAATATATTTTAACATTACTGTGAAAATTTGATATTAAAAATAGTTACAGATACGCCATCACTGACTTCCGTTAGTTCTATTTGTCATATAATGTGAGTCATGTATTAAGAGCAATTATTTTTAGATACATTCTGGTCATGTTCCTTCCATTGAAATAAATTAATATGCTTAGCAGTTATTAGTTGACACAGAAGTTTTTCGGCACATGCGTGATTTATGGATTCATTAATGTGAGATTTTTCTGCAGAAATCATTAGCAAGTCCATGTTTTTCGTTTAATATTTTAACATTCTATGAGAGTTACTTCGCAAGCTGTTGTCGTTACATTAGCACATGAATTTTATTATTTGACACCGCACGAGTTCGTGTTCCAGTACAAACTGACATCCTGGCCCATTAAAAAATATTATTCATTTAACAAGACATTCCTATACAAACAAAGCAGAAAACACATTTATACAATACAATAGCGTGTGTGTAGTTGGTTTGCGAAGATACGGTTTTTTACTGTAACTTATCTGTAGATAACGTTTCGTTTTGCAAGCCTGTGCTCGTATGAATTATTGACTATATCGCATATTCCTGAGGAGGAAGTGATAACATGTTAAACCATTCATAGAAATAATAATGAATTTTGTTGACACAAGCATAGAAGTGTACAGACGTAGTTTTCTATATTTCCCCTTCTGTATTCTATGAGTACAACTGTTTACATGGTACACAATTAAATACAGCTAAGATATACTTTGTGCAATGAAAATTAGATGGAGACCCCATAATGTACCAGATTTATTAGGGGAAATTTTAAAAACTCGAAAATACGTACATTTTGGTTACAGAATAAGAATGCACTCCCAGTAACGGCATCGGGCTATGCCTACAGGCAATTCTACACGAGTGCTAAAGTTAACGCCGAAGTGAGTCACAACACAAATTAATGTAAAAGACGTCAACGTGGCGTGCTTCTAACGCTTTTCAAAATGGCGTTAGCTACAGCTCCAGAGCTTCTTAAGGTGGAGTCACACATAATGCTGTTCTATGCTGTGCTATGCTATGCTGTGCCGAGCGATGCTGCACTTTTAAATCGCAAGTCATCTTGTTAAATATAACCGTTCACACAGTACGTGACGCTATGCTACGCAAAGCCCCGCTAAGCTATGCATTGCAAGCGAATTCGCTGGGCGAGCGATTTTAATCCTCAACTCGTGCTACGCGCTCAGCTGGCGCAAGCGCTAGAGATCGAAATATCGAACAAAAATATCGAATATGAATATATCGAGCACTTAAAAAAGTTTTCAAATAAAATGAATATTTTAAATACAATCTTGATATTTCGGTATATCGATGTGAATAGCTTTTCTAATTTTATCATTTATTTCTTTCGCACAATACAATGCATATTCCTCATAAAAATATAGTTACTTTAATCAAGAATAATAAATTAACCATCACTGATTTAGCATGATTTAAGTAACGTACACGGAAAAAGTTGTTGTGATGTATTTGTGCATTGATATTTCCAGTTGTTACTCAAGACGTGATACAGGATCCGTTGGACTGAAGGCACGGCAAATTTAGGGACCTGAGCTTAAAGTAATTCAAGCACGTACCTGTCTCTGCGATTTTTATGAGATTTAAATTGCACAGTTTAAATGCTTTAAGTTATTATAACATCCTGACTGATAATAACTACGCAAATGCATAAGAAACGTTTAGAGAATAATATTAATATTGTTAAAATGTAGGTAATTCCACAATAGTTTCTTGAAGAAACACATTTTATGTGGTGCAACATTAGGGGTAACATTGTCGCCATGATGGATTTTTTATCCTTGCTCTTTCAGTTAAAATAAAGTCTAAATTCATTTATAGAATTTTGACAGTCTCGGGCAGTACAGTAGTAAGAATATTGGTAGACTGTTTCAAGTCAATTGACGCTATGCTTTCATTAATTTGTACGAGTGTATTGTGAAAAAGGAATTATACATTATTTTCTAAGTACGTCCAATGTCACAATAATAATGACAGCGGACAACAAAACACATTTGTAGCAAACATAGGAAAAACCCAAAATGACGGTGGATATTTCTCACTTAGAGCTGTAACCGCCGTATAAAATGACAGCGGACAACAAAACACATTTGTAGCAAACATAGGAAAAACCCAAAATGACGGTGGATATTTCTCACTTAGAGCTGTAACCGCCGTATAAAAAATATAGACTTATGACCTACTTTAGTTCTTATCAGAAAACTATTAGTATAACTTTACTATTGTTATTTGTATAAAACGTTAAGTGAATCTGGAATTTACTTTGTTTACGACTGTCCCCTTAATGCAGCACAAGCTATTGAGTCGAGGAATGAGAAATAATAACTCAGGCAAATATAGTTAAATCAGTCTCGCGTACCGCCACGCCGCTCACAGAGGTGGAGAGAGTTGTACTTCTGCTAAAATAGATAATATTATGTACGCGACGCTTATACTTGCAAATATTTAACGTAAGTATTTTAATTGAAATGTTTCGACGAAGTGGCCTGATACGACGCCAACAGCTCCTTCCGCGCTCACCTTTACTTCTCTTCCAATCTCGACGACGACCCTTAGCCTTACAGCCAATGGAAACCCTGGACTACCTAGCTCCGCCCCTCGTGAGCAAAACGTCGCGCTACCCTTGAAGGTTATTTATTTGTTTGTTAAAACTTAATTATTACACATTTGTTGACATGCCCTTGATTACAAAATATTATTTTCATTAATTAGCTATAACTATACTGACGCCGTTAATTATTCAAATAAATAAAAGTAATCCCCACTGCCAGGTTTTTACAGTGGTGCTGTGGCTGGGGGATGAATGGATGGAAAGAGGTGGGAGTGTGCTGCCGGCCGGCCCAGACCTTTTGTGACGACAGACCACCCCCTCTCCTGGCTTCGAGGCTCTTGATTTCTTTTACTATTACTAAACTAATCCTAAACAGCTTAAATCTAACAATACAACTAAATTACCATTTTTTCAAATACCAGTGTATCAAAACGGTTAATTTGATACCCGACACGAGGTATCTACATTTATAGATGCCGTTTTCCTCAAATTTACATAATTAAGTATACTGAGATATACAAAAGTTCCACTTTGGCTCGTCACATGTTATAAATTGTTAGTAATTAAAATAAAACAAAAATTTATGTTTCATTAAATATTTGGATAGATCGTAAAGTAAGCCTGCAGCCCTGCACGTTGTAGTAGCTTACACTTGACACAACGGTCGTTCTTGAGACTGAACAATTGCAGCAAATATAGCAGCAACACCAGCAGGTTGCAATTACAAAAAACAAGAACCACATAAGAAGGTTTTCTCCCTGTTACCCTATATACAATAACTCCCATCTAACCTCTGATAACTACAGGGATATAACAGCCAGTACACCGACTTCTCAGACAGACACACACACACATATATCATAGCCTCCAATTCACCAGCATTTATTTGAAAGGAGTTGTAATTGTATAGTGCAGCACAATAAGTCAATAATATACAAAGTGTAACATTAACGGTTGGATGTGTTCAGACGGGAGTTGTGAAGGGGAGGGGAAGGACGGCCACGTACTCAACTGTTACTAGAAACTCGACACTAACCTCGCCGGCGCATTTTCTTGTGAAAACAAACAAGAAAACACAATAAATATAAAGAACTGGCATGCTCTTACCTTTTCCATTTCCATTTTGGTATTCTGCTGTTAGAAAGGATACAAAATTATTTCTATAAGTAGTACTGTTTGGGTTCGCGTTCACAGCAATGCCGTAATCAACACTTACACCGTAATACGCTAATGAAGAAAGACAAATTATCTTGGAGGAAAATGAAAGACGTGGGTTCACAAACATTTTACACAAACGCTAACACTACTATTTTAGAATTTCAAATAACAGTGAATGTTAACTTGTGAAACTTTCCACATACACAGCACACTACTTGTGTCGCAATATCTATAAGCTATTCTTGTCTTTGCGCCTTTAATTTAATTCATCTCACTCATCATGTCACTGTCATTTAATTTAAACGTTTTTGATTATCACCTACACACTTCAGATAACGACAACGCCTGCGTTTCAACAGAACTCTTTATCGTGTACCTCTGTGTTTGAAACGAACGAGAGTCATAGAAGGACTGCACAGCATAGCGTAACATAGTGTTAAGGATACCACCGCAGCGCTCACCAAGCATGGGAACTGCAAGCGCGGAGCGGTGTTATGACACCTTGAAGGTTACCCTCAATATTGAGAGCAGGCTGGCATATATAACGAGGGGGCAGGGCCACCGGGGTGTTGTTCATCGGACCGTCAGCTGGGGTACCTCCAGGTCGGCTAGGACGCCATACCCCTGCTGACCAACTCCGTCGTCCGAGGGCCGGACGTCTGGGACTCTGCTCGTGACCCGGGGAGGTCCCGACAGTGCTCACGCGCGATAACGCCAGAGTGTCGACGGCACCAATATTCAGTGGTAAGCTGCTTGGAACTGGATCCCTATATATATATGTATATATATATATGTATATATATATATATATATATATATATATATATATATATATATATATATATATATATATATATATATATATATATATATATACACATCAATTAAAGCTCCCCTATATACAGCCCTTCAGCCAAGATTGTACGACGCCCCTTGTAAAGCTGTACTGTGCACTGTTAATGTCAATTAAAACCCATCCTAGTCAATATTGTGGCGTCTGATAACTATCCTTAATACCTGGTCTTAGTACATAAGAGTCACAGTTGAGTGGTGGAGACAACAGTAACCTCCAGTCTGAGCACGCCACTCAACTGGAATAGAGAACCAAGTTAAGGGTTGAACATAGCATAGTCTAGCTTCATGTGTGAATCCACCTGAACGCGGAAGGATGCGTTATCTACGCCAGCACTCTAATGCTGAGCAGTCCACACGGGCATTCATAAGTAGTTGAAACGTGTGGTGCATCCTACTTGAGCGGCAATCATATTAGAAATGAGCGGCGAAACGCCAAAATATAGAGTCTCAGATGCATTCGTGTAAAAATAACACACCACCCCTCTGTCAGGGAGTTATAAGCTCACATGTAGATTAGCCCTAAGGATACTTGTTAATCACGAGTACATGCACACACACAGACACATACATACACACATACACACATACATACATATATATATATATATATATATATATATAGAGAGAGAGAGAGAGAGAGACAGAGATAGAGGGAGAGAGAGTCACGGTGAAGCGTAAATCAAGTACAGTACATCACAAGTTTGGTTTCCACTATAAGTTTTTTAGTGAATACGTGACGAATTAGCCCTATATACAGTATGAAAATGTATAATATTTTAATACGTGTTGTGATATTTAACTATTCTGGTCGGTGTGCAAACTACTAGAAGTATGTTAGATATATTTCACCCAACTATGTAAGCCTTGCTGCAAAATAGTACCGCGTTTTAATGAATTTGTTGGTAGTGTATTTTATCGCCACGTTCTGCCATTTGAGTTAATGTCACGGTGAAAACAATGGGAAGTACTCATCTAAAAACAAACGATTCTGAAGCCTAGCAGCACGGACCACTGCAGTACTTAATATTTATATAAACAAAAGATATACGCTCCTCGAACGTCACGCCAAAGCGTTGGAACAACTTCAGTGTAAACAATATATCGAGAGGAGTATAAACTAGCCGTGGTTTGTTGTCAGTGAAGACCCGGCAGGACAGCTGACCCTCCGGGCGTGTGCCAGCTTATCTCAAGGAAATCAACCCCATACATGCAAATGAGACCGTATTACTAATAACGAATATGGTAATAGAAGTGCCCGCTTTTCGCTTATTTTCCCTTTATACTAACCTTCAATTCCAGTCTGGGGATCTCCGACTGACATTTTAAACTAAAACTGACCTTTGCCGGGCCACGAAGGAACTCCTTTACAACGTAGCGAAGCTCAGAGAAACAAGAACACATGTAGCTGACGGTTTATGGATATCGTGAGGGGCAACTCGCTTAGAAATACTATAGTGGAGGTAACGGAATTCTGCGAGTTCACACACCTCTATGATTTACATGCATAAGTACATATTTAACCTGGGATAATCACTTATTCATCATGTTAAAAACTGTTTTAAATACAAATATTTTTATTTACTTATAGACAATTTTGAAACACTTTCAGTAAAAATCACAGCGCAAAGTTTGTTGCTTCAGTTTTGAAACATCCTGTAAAACATGCAAACATACAGTGCACACAGTTCTATGAAAAATAGTCGTACTTTGAATTCCATGTAATCACCAACCATTGACGTACATTATTTAGAATTCTAAAGGGTTTTAGGTTCTCATTCACTTCCGTTTCCAGTTATTATCATGTTTATAAAGGATCATTGACTCCCTTTGTGAGTGAATTATTCGCTCGTAGTCACTCACGCCACCAACTTTATTCAAAACAATCCATGACAATTTGTAACTGAAAACCGTAGTTTCGACCATTTTTCTTTTGTACCTACCACACGTTTCAAGCCTGCCCTAACATCATAACCATTCTTTTTTAATACCAAATAAACATCAGTCTTATTGACCACGTCAATCAGAAAACTTTTTCGCACAAATACGCACAAAATTTCTGAGCGTGCAACCACGACTGAGAAAATAACAATATTGTAACTTTTTTTTTTTTACGAAAAACTGGACTAGAACTTGTCGTGAATAAATCTTATGACAAAGAAATAATAACACAGAGTGCAGTAAACAACTTTCAGTAATTAGATCATAGCGTATTCCATGCTATCGAAAATTTGGAAGACAGGGTATTTAACACGTGAAAATTTCATCTCCTTACAAATAATTACAAACAAATCAGAAAATGTTGCACGAATTAAAAAAAAAATCTGAAGACATTTTGGCGCGAATGCAACTGTCGTAATTTCCGGAAGTGTGTTGAAGATTACGTTGTAAACAACTCCACTGGAATGTCTCATATAAAGCAATGGTACAGTTATAGAAACATCGCATAAGGGAGCAGATGTCTGGAAATCCTGCCACATGCCAGTAGGAATAAATATATTCTACATTTATGTGGGGTAGGAAACTTATATCTGAAGGTGGGAGATAAAGCATACATGTGATAGAAGCTTGGAATGATCGACACATTTCCTACGCACCTGAAATCTATATAACGTTAGTGAAAACATATACATTTAATGAAAGGAAAACATTTTGAATGTTATTCGTCTCTCTTAGAGATGGTCGGTATTTAACGAAACCGTTATTAATAACGGTTATTAGAAAATAACCGTTTCGTTCTTGGTTATCGCTACAGAATAACGGTTATCAGCATCTTTCCCGTCGGTCGGTTGTTGGCTCTCGCACACAGCACAATCTAGCGACGAGTATAGGTACTTTGTCAATAGCTACGCTGCTTGATAATATGTATCTCGAGTGTTTCATTTTATTTTCACAAGCGAGTATAAAACGGAAAGTATTTCAGAACTTCGCAAAAAAAACGTCCTTAAAACCAATGTAAACAATTTATAGCGCATTAAAGAAATTAGTTTCGTGTGAGATCTCGACGAAATATTTTAATGAAAACAATTTTTGCACCCACCGAATAATCGGTTATATTTCGCTTTTCTAGAAACAGTTATTGTTTCTTGAAGAGTGTGGTTGTAACACGGTTATCAGTAACCATTTAACCATTCTGTTCCGAGATAGTTCTGAGGTATGTCGCAGTTAAAACAGTTCCTATAACTGTAACGCCCGACAATAGTTCTTGGTACTCGTTCGTTCTGTTTCGCGATTAAATAACCGTTCTAAGTACAGCGCGGGTATTCACGTTCGCAGTTCTCGTTATTTGTTTGTACCAGCTGTAGAACCGAATGTAGGCAAAATTTTTTACACGTTAAAATTATTCATTACCAACTTATAAGTACTGACTCAGACGTATTTTTATGTAGATTTAAGCAGTAAACTATTACGAATGGCTGAAATAAACGTCAGCAGGAAAACAATATAAATTCTTAATTTTGAAAGGAATTTTCTGTTTACGAGTGATTGATGGTGTGTGTGACAGCTGAAAATGAATGAAAATTAAAAAAAAATAATAATAATTTCGCTTGTTTTACTATCAAACAAAAATGTTTCAAGTTACGTTCAGTAGCGCACTATAGCAGCGCAGCGATGGTATTATTTGTGGCTGTAACTCGACGAGGTGAGATGTCAGGCTACTCGTGCGTGATCTATTGAGTGAAATAGTAACAACACAATCTTGTGTCGCTGCCCGTTATGTGTCACCACTACTCTAAGTTAATGGTTGCTGCTCCCGTACCCGTTACGGCCGTTATTAAATAACCAGTTTTTCAAACAATCTCAGCTACCATCAGTTATCGATTCTAGTTCTCGGTACCTGCGGTAACGAAGTAAACGTGTCAGTATTTTTCTGTTCTTTTTCATCAGTTATATGTATGTAATCGTGTTGATTTAATATATTAGTTATTATTTTCATGTTTATGAGAAAGTATTGAACATGGCCGAAGCAAACAGACGAAAAACGAGTGAAATTTTTTGAGATTTTGGTGTGATTGTTAAGGTTTACCTGTTGTAATGACTTAAACGTATAAGAATTTAGTTTTATACTGCATGCGAATGGCATTAAATAGTTAGTTTATATGTTGCATTGTTTAACTTAATATGTTCATGTACAGCATTTTGTAAGCACTATGAGCATACAGATAATTTTGTATAACTTTGGAGGAACTATACAGCTATTATTGGTTTGACTGGATAGGCTTACATGTTGCAATGATTTAAAACTTAAAAA
>PNEQ01091864.1:0-25980 GCA_003012365.1 Medauroidea extradentata
TTGAAAATGTAAATTTTGGTACACGGTACCGGCCATTTTGTTCTGTAAAATCAAAATGAGGGCAGATAAAAATCAATAACTTTGGGTTTGCACTGTTGAAATATGTACATTATGTGTGACAAAATTTCAAATTTTTTCAAAATGGGTCAGCAACCAAAATAATTGAAATTGGGTGATTTTCCATGGAATGACCCAAAAGGTATTTACTGTGCCTGCTACTTATCAAATGTTACTTATTTGTACTTTAACGAGATAATTCACAGGCTTCACTGTAAAGAATCTCCTTAACAACCCACTACTTAATAGTAATTCAGTCCATTCAAGCCGATTTTATGGAGAGGAAAACATTATATTAGCCTGGCCAATGATTTTTCATAACCAGACCTCCCTTACTCATTTTTTTCACACAGGACTATTTCAAATTTCCCAGTTTTCTCTTAGGAAGAAAGACAAAACTAAAACAAATTAATATATTTTTGCTGATGTTTTTGTTCTTATATATTGACATATATCAAAATAAGCATTAAAAATATAAAAACATGGGTGTACATTCGTAATTTTTATAATAAGTTTCAGAAAAAAAACCACACACATTTTTTTAATTCCCCGAGCTAATGGTTATATTTAAAGAAAACCTTGTATCCCAGGAAAAAATACCCAATTCAAAGTGAAATTTTTTCCTTCGTTTTAGTGCAGAGCAATAGAAATACAATTATTTAGGATAAAAACCAAAACTCACCCTCTGCATCTGTGCAGACCTTGCTGATGCCTGGGTCCCACAGAAGATGCTCATACGATGGCTCTCTGTTCGCCTTCTCCCTGTCTGGATTCCACTTTGGTATTGCACTCTGGTACTCTGGCCCCACATTTATGTGAGGAGTGCTATCACTCTCTGGGGCAGAGTCGTTGCTCTGCTGACTCTCTTCTGGACTCGGCGACTCTGCACTGCCATCTGTAAAAATTAATAATTTGTTATATCTGAACTTTTGTTTTCAATGATCCTGGCTGACATGAACAAGACTCCAGAAAATTCAGCTCAAACTGTCTCTTGACATCCGTTATTTTTCATTTGTTCCTTAATTTCTTTTAAACACAAACTTCCATCAGGTGCAAGCAACAATTATGTATATGAATTAAGTGCTAAATTTTTCCAGAATTTTCCCTTTACTCATGGCAGCTGTAAGAGTAAGAAGAAACACAAATACCCGTTATTGAAAATGACCAACTTAGGCCGCAAAGTCAACCTAGATACAGAACTTCATTTAAACTAGTTCAGTTTTACGGAGAGGTTACATGAGTTCGTATGTAGTTTCAAACAACATATCTTCTCTGCTGCTCTCCTATTGGCTACTTACCATTGCATTTAGATAATTAAAAACTATTGAACGTTTAGTGTAGCTGTGGTACATTTCAGCTTCCAAGTTTGTTGAGGTTAGTAAGTTAATTTGTTTTAGGCATGTAACCTCGTAACCATGTTTTGGTGTCCTAAGTTACCGTGGTGACCTAAGTAACCCAAATTGATGGTAGCTCTCATATTGCTGACAGCAGAAACCAGGTGAGATATTCAATTTATGATGTCAAAAAAACAATGAAGTAACAGAAAAAAGTTGCATGTACATTTTTAAAAACAACAACAAAACAAGTTTATTTTTGACTTTGTAGTTTACTACAGACAACTACACTGTGCTCAGTGATAAAGTTTACTTCAGATTGGAGAAACCCAAGTGGTAAGAACTGTGATTATACTACCACCATAATGTATTTCATTCGAGAAGTACCGAGTTTGTAGTATGACTACTACAATTTGTCATGTTTACTTCGTTGTGTTTAAATCTGTCTTGATGTAATAAATAAATGATCACGCAGAAAATAAACACTTTTTGTTTTAGTATAAGTCAATGTAAATTCATTGCTCATTCCTGTATATTGTATTTGTTTTGGGCTTTGTAAATACATTTTGAGCCAAATGTCTTTGAATTCTTGTACTATGACCTTCAAAGCTTGAAAATGCCCAAGCACTGTACTACTATTTTTTCAACAGATATTCCTAACCTGACTAGAAAACCTGTTTCATCTATTTAACCATCACAATATGGTAAATTTTGTATATTGATACGAAAACAACTGCTATAAATAGGAATAGTTGTTTACTACTCTAGATCAAAGAGAAAATGTAGGAATTGTCTTATATTTAAAATTGTTTTATTATTTACAGGCAAATTTTCTCGACTATATGAACACCTTGTGCTAAAACTTTCCAAACACTATCAAAACTCAAATTTTTTCCACAGTCAGAAAATCAGAAATGGGAACATTTATCAAATGTAAGAAAATATATTGTTATCTAATGGAAATATTTAAGTTTGAGCATTAGCTGTTACTTCTTTTAAGCCAGTAGGTTTCCACAGGCATAATGTAAGAACTCTGGGCTTGACAATACTCACTCTGTGAGGTGGTGGTAGAACTGGGCCAAGTGGCAGGTGCCGGGGAGGCAGCAGCTTGCCAGTACAGGCCCTGCCCTTGCCGAGACGGACTGAGCATAGGAGCAGGTGTATAGGGAAGACACGAGGAGCCAGTGCTAGCAGCATCCTTCGCTCGAGTACATCTCAGTCTCGACTGATACGAGGGGTGAGGCTGAGGTGGTAAATACAGAGGTTCTGGACGTGACCTCTTGCGTGCCAGCCTAATGGGACTTGCAGGGATGCTACAAAACAAAATAAGTCAGCAATAAATTTAAGAACAGAATAAACACTACTGCAAGGAAACTATGCTGAGTAAAAACAAATGAGATAAAAAATATCTAACCTTGTAGGACTGAGAAAGACATCGTCATCTACTTCCTCCTTGATGTTTTCAATGGCCACCTGCAGCTTAGGACGCTGACTACGACTGTTGTTGAAGCTACTGATGTGATGGTAATGGGAAGTGTGATGTGAAGATACTTTTCCAAGTAGACGAGCTCTGCTGGGGTCTTCCTTCTTTTGGAACACTCCGATGTTTCCAGGGTTACCTATGTTTCCATTCACGCTGCTGCTATTAGACATTACGATGCCCTTGCTCTGGCTTGGGTTCGCAGCCTGAAAAAACTTCAGTTCTCCATTGCTGTCGACCATGATACCTGCCAAGCCTGAATTAGACATCCCCAAGTCTACCATGCCGTTCCCGACCAACTTGAACGAGTGAATTCCGCCGAAGTCAAATTTTTTCCTGCTAGCGAAGTCTTTTGGGCTGCTTGAAAGAAGAGGGTCTTCCGAGTTGGGCATCATGTGTGACTGCAGCGTATGGTGTGGCGACAACGGGAAGGACACCTGGCCTTGCGTAGGTGTGAAGGAAGCGGACGGTAGTGGGGACGAAACGGACGAGGAAGATGCAGGTACGCTAGACAGTGAAAGCGGGGACGGAACAGGAGTGGCAGAAAGTGGCGACTGAGGCGGAGGAGAAGGATTGACCAAGGACTGATACAGTCCAAGCCCATGCGACCTCATGCAGCCTTGCCCATTCAATGATTCTACTGGAAGAACCTCCGACAGGGCTTCTTCAACGGCGGCCGAACTTGACATGGTGGTGGTATAGAACGCTGCAGACAGAGGAGATGACACTGGTGGTACGTGTCCACCGTGCGAGATCACAGACTGCACAAAACTGTCCGTGGTGTTCTGCTGCGGTGAGGAGAGGGGGAGGCCACTGGTAACCAGCCCACCGTGGCTAAATGAAGGAGACTGTCCCTCCTGGCTCGCAGGAGGTGTGGGGTAGGTGAAGCTCGGGGAATCATGATGAGCTAACGGGGATGGGAGGGGCGAATTGGTGCCCAGCATGGTGTGCGGCGAATTTGCGTAACTCACAAATTCCTTTTGCTGGAGTGGGGATGGGGAAGGTTGGTAGGAAAGATCCTTAGGAATGGGCGACTGCTGACCATACGGAGAGAAGTCTGCTAGGCTGACAGGCAGTGGGGAGTTGAGCACCGCCTGGAAGTCCTGCGTGATGCCGTGACTATTCTGCGACTGGTACTGTGCCACACCAGGACTATTGACAGTTGCGTTCTGATAGTCCTCCAGGGATGCAATGTCCTGCAAGTGCTCTGCTGCTGCTTGATCTTGGAGAAGAGAGGCTGCCTGTAACTGAGATTTACACAGTCAGAAAACACTTTCACTTGGACCCATCCATCAATTAAACATTGGTCTAACTAAAGCACAGGCACCTGTATGGACTCTGCAAGCTGCGCTGCGTCCACACCATGAAGAAGCATAGTATCCTGTACGGACTGTTGAAACATTTCTTCCTGAAGGCTTGGAGAAAAGTATCCCCCATCCTCACCCTGGTAGCTCAACGCATAAGTCTCACCACTCTGGAAACTCAGCTGAAGTTGTTGGGTGGGCTGAGGGCTAGGACTTGCTGAGCTGCTGTTCGAACTGTGATGACCTGTAGAACAAAAATTGTAGCTAATTTTTATTCCCACTCAGAACAGTTGGATAAGTTAATAAATAGGAGAATTATAATATGAACATGAGGTACTTCTTTGTATTAACTGTTATGTTACATACAATCATTGAACACAATCTTATAAACACTACAGTACTGGAATAAAAAATACTGATAGGTTAAGTCATTAATTTTCTGAGCTCATTTCCGATATCCAGGCAGCTCGAAATTACTACAGAACTTCTTTCATGTTGCAAATTCCCAATGCTGTTAACAGGCTTGAATCTATGTGGTTACTTTTATGGCAGCTTTTTTATTTTTATAATGTTTTTCCAGGATTAATTTAATGAGACTTGCGTGACATCCCAAATTCTAACTGTGAAAATTGTTCCCTTTGCTCCTCAGTCCTTCAAAATGTAAGGCTCTACGAGTGTTTTCGTAGTCCTGCAGCAACAATGCGACTTACCTCGGTGGTGACTGTATTATTTTACTAATGGAAAATCAGCACCAGAGGTTATTGAAGGTCCCTTATTTACAGTAGTTCGTATTTAAGCAGTCAATTTTGCGCTATAACTGGACAAAAAGGTTAATGAAGTGCTTTTAAAGTGTGTTATGTTTTCAAAGTACTCAGCGAACCTCTTCTAAAAAGTTGTTTTTCTTTTTGCAGATAGTTTCACATGAAATTCGTACATGTTTAAAATTTTGCAAAAAAAATTATGTGAAGAGGTTACAGAGATGAAAATACTAAAAAAGTGTCCCCTGAAATTAAGTATAACAAAATATATAGTTATTTGCTACTGCAACACAGTTCATCTGCCAGGTCAGGCGAGCAGACCTATCAAGACAGTCATCCAGGGCACCAAAATAATTTTTTTTTTGTTTCAATTAATTTGGTTTGCGGAGTGGAATGGAACATTATCCAAATCTTGAATGTTATACGAGAAAGATTTGAAGGGTAGGTGAATTGGGTGAGGGAGGGAGTAGGAATCATAGATAAAGAATCATGGGGCTGGATATATTGCTAAGGTTGACAATAGTGTGTAGACCACCAGCAGAAACTTGCGAAACTATATAGGTTATACAGGAAAACATAGAGATGCTGGGGCAAGAGACTTAAAATTACCAGGGGTGATACGGGAATAAAGGCCAAGGAAACAGAAATGGACATGTCGACTCATTAGAAGGTAGTGAAGGGACCGACATGGAAAAGCATGAGGGGAGAAAGGACATAACTGGATGTGGTGTAAGTAAGCCCCACAGAGACAGCAGTCGAGGGGCTAAGCGACCTTGACATACTTGTGGTAGAAATGGCAACGCAGTGGCAAATAAGGAGACTAGGGAGATAAGAATCTTCAATAATATGGATAAGAATGTGGAAAATTATACCTTAGGAAACAATAACGGTCCAGAGAGGAGGGGGGGGGGGTAGAAGAGTTGTGGATTGGTCTAAAATAAATTAAGAATGCAGTTGAGAAATTTGGGCTGAAAAAGATAGTGAGAGAAAGGGGAGACCCACCACACTACAAAAAGGAATTATGAGACTGAAATATAAATACACATGAAATAAGAAGGTTGACTGTAAAGTAATGAAGAAACTAGGGAAAGATCTGACACAGAAAATAAAGGATGCAAAAAGCTCATACATTGACAGAATGAAGGAGGTAGGAGGAAAAGAAGACTAAAACAAGGTGTATAGTCGTGTAAAAAAGGTAAAAGGAAGTAATAAGGAGATTAGGGAGACAAGAAAATGTAGGTAATAACTAGGTGTGGGAGAAAAATGACTCGGAGCCGTATGCTAAACAATTTAAGATTGAGACGTAAATGCTGATAAAGGTGGTGGGGAGTTTGAACAAAAGGAAACCTGAGGGTCTGGATGGAACTGGTGAGTCAGGGGAATCGCCGACAACCGGCATCGTCCAGCACTATTCCTACACGCGTGTCTACTTCGACGGGAATCAAACCCGGGTCAGGGACCAAAGTGGGGTGTATGTCGTTACCAGAGAGTGAGTGATTACGGACCTGGGTCGGAGCTGGCCCTCTTGACGGCGACGGCGCTCCTCTTGAGCAGCAGTTCGGCCAGCGCGACCGCCTCCTGGTCGGTGGTGGGCGTGCGCGGCGACACGAAGTGCTCCGAGTCCGAGTGACGGCGTATCTTCTCGGCGAGGGCGGCCTGCGGCGGCGCCGGTACCACGAACGACGACAGCTTGATGTTGAGGTCGGGCGGGTCCTTGCCCGCCAGGCCCGGAGACGAGCTGGCGTACGGGCTGAGGCCGGCCGCCCTGACGCTGTTCATCGCGTCGCTCGCCGCCGTCGACGCTGCTGCAAAAACAACGTGCGTCCATCCGCACGTTCACCAGACCCGCAGCATACGCGCACATTCCGTGTACTCATGCAAGCCTTGCACACACAGAATCGCTATAAAGACTCGTTTTTACGACTATGGTACCATAATGATAGGAGATATCACGATAGTGTACGACAATAACTGTCGTTGTAGTATCTCTTTACTTGAACATTAAAACTTGCGCAATAGTTCACTAAAACGAAAGTGTAAATACAGTGTATCGGACATTTGCAAAATCTATTATTACGAAACGAAATTGTCTTGCTTTATTTTTCTAAAATTCTGCAATTCGATACTCTTTGCGATTGTTCTTGCCACCATGAGAAACATATGTACAAATTGTGAATAAACAGAAATTGTTTTTTTTTTCTTGAACTGACAAAAAAATATATTCGTCAGATGGAATTTGGGTTGTGGTTAAGGTAAGAAAAAAAGGGGGTCACATGCCCGCTTGGCCCCCTCCCCAAAATATGCCCCGCGTTTTACTGTGTGTGAGTGTATACGTAATGTTTCACAGAATTCGACGGTTCCCGTACTCACAAGTGAAGGTGATCTGCTGGGTGGTGTGGGCCTGGGAAGATGGCGGGGGGTTGGTGATGCGCTTCTGTATTATCTTCTCTTCTATGAGCGCCCTCACGCTCATGCTAGCCGTCTGCAAGGGTGGGCCCGCGACCTCTTTCTTCTCGCACTTCTTGGCCTCCGAGTCCTGTGCAAGCAACAAACAGTCAAGCACACACAATCACGTGTATATACATCTTAGGAAACAATGTGCTTATTACGAAATACTGTAGAAAACAATAACGGACACGGCCTATACTACGGCACACAAAGAATTACCTAGTTGGCTCAGGGCAGAAACATAAATATTCAAAATTAAATTAAAATGTATGATTTCTGCAATGCTTCCTTTACTGTATTATTTCCTTTTTTATACATAAAACTAGCCGGCCGGCTGCGGCGTTGCCCGCGTGAAATTATGAAATGTTAACAGTAACTCTGGGTAAAATATGTGATGAACGCATTTAACAACTAGCGTACTCAATAACAGTGAACTATAAATTGTCTTTGCTCAGTGTAAAGAGCGCGCGGAATATGCTAATATGCTCGTATGATGTCATAGTAATTCCCATCGCAAAGTCTTGCACGGGATAGGAACCCGTAACCCCACCCCTTCCACACCACAAACTTTATACAATACCTGAGCGAATGTTAAAGGCATGCCGTGATAAGTTTTTCGAATGTAGTGGCTACAGTCAAAAGAGGTTTTATCTATGAGTAGGTTGGCAAAAAGAAACGACTGTTGCATTATCTCCGTGATCGTTCTCTTTTTTCGGGAGACACTAACATTTTACTGATTTTTCACATCCTTAATTTTCGAATTTCATATAAACCAGAACTTTATTTGTAGATATTTACATAAGCTTCATTCTTAGCAAAAAAATCATCTGGATATTTCAACGGGTACTAAGCGGTACAGATAATTATTTGAAATCAGATTTGAATGTCGAAAAATCCTGGAATTTTTTTTTTTTTTTTAATATTTACGTAAGATTTATTTGAAAGCAAAAACCATTTCAATATTTCTACTAGTTTAGGAGATAAGTGGGATTAATTTAAAAACACGTTTTATTTTTTAAAGAGCTTTCAAGGACGAATTTAGAAAAACTGTAAAAATACTTTTTTAAATATTGACGTACGCATCATTAAAAAAAAAATCACCTCACTAACTGAAATGGTTAAGGAGAAATGACGGATTAATGAAAAACACGTTTTACGGCTTTTCACACCCTTAATTTTCGAATTTCGCAAAACCGAAAAGTTTGCGAATATGCATTTCTTTGGGCAATATTATGAAGTTAAAAAATATATGATAGTATTCCCAGTTAATGAGATATCAAGGATTCTTTTAAAGCACATTTAACCCCCTTTCGCCCCTTAATCATCGAATTTCGAGAAATCCGTCCTTAGTGGGTGCCTACGGGGCAAGCGGAAGCTTCCCTCAAAATTTCATGGTTCTAGGTCCAGCGGTTTGGGCTGTACGTTGATGAGCGAGTGAGTGTGTGAGTCAGGACACTTCATTTTTTATATAAAGATTAAATCAAAAGTGTTTTAATGCTTCACGTTGGTAGTACTGAACCTTCATAATTTTAATACTGCCAGCACTTTACAGCGGTCAGCGGCTGTTATGAGTTTCCGACAAAAAATCGCCTTTATTTTCGACATTGTTTGTTACTTAGCATCCTCTTTCATAATGATCATCCCAGCAAATGTCTTACTACACTTGTCGGTAATTTCTATTAAATCACGCAACATATTTCATCAGTGCCCTAGCGGCTTAGAGTGAAGACTAGTATTCAAAACAATAGTTATATTTTCACGTAATGAAAAAGCTCGTCATTGAAACTGTGCTATGCTACGAGCTGCCGATATTGGTGTAGTAAGATATATTCTTCCGGATCACTATTTGTATATTTAGTTGTTAACATCAGCCAATTTGCCAGAAATTACTGGCATTGTTTATAATAGAAAAAATATTAATAGTAAATGGCACATTTACTGTGCACAACACAACAGAGACCGATGAAAAAAGAGATACTTGTCTTGCCAAATGAAACAAGGCATATCTGTGACACCGCCCTTTCCCCTTATTCAATCCGTCGCCAGATGTGAGCCGAACTCGTGGGCGGGACACGTGATGTGAAAGTAGAATTCACCGGGAGTGACAAAGCAAGATCAAAACCAGTACTCTGAGGCCTTTCCAAAGTTTTAAGGCGCAGTAAGTCGCTGAGGTAAACTAGGTAGATACATATAAAAGCAACCTTAAGAGGGCGTGGGTACATAATTCAACACTAAAAGCATTAATCTATAACTGTAGGTTTCGTGAAGCCAACTTGCGAAAATTAAACAATAGCAATCCTAGACAATAGTTTTAACCAACGTTTTAAAAAACAAAATTGTTTCAAGTGTTACGAACTTCTGAGGCACAATCTCTGACGCCGGGACCTCGTGCATTTAACTGCGGCGCAAGAGATCACGCGTAACGAATTAGTAATTCTGGATAAATATTTACTCATAAAGTTGGCAAATACCATTACGTAGGATTGTCATTTAATATTTTATACATATTGGCTTCGAAAAAAGCGTAGAAATAAAATCATGTTTTCAGCGTTTATTTATCTATCATGCACTCTTACACAAATGAGATCTGAACACCGGCCGACGGACATACACTGTGAGCGATAGTTAGGCGTGTTCTAGTTTAAGGCTATTCTCTTTAGTTTCTACTATGTTTGCGATAATTATTTTTTTTTAATCTTAAAAAAAGAGCAGACATCAAAAATCTGTGTGGCAGTTTTGTTTAAAATGTATTTTCCCCAAACAGCTAATTTTCCAAAGCAAGAAATTATATGGTTTTAACTAAAAAATCAATCAACAACTAAAAAGTCAATTAAAGAGAATTTCGTTGATTACATAAGTTGCTAAAACCATAGTATTTACTGCCTTGAAAAAATCAGCTAAAATGGAGGTGACGATTTTAAACAAACTGCAAGGCAGATATTTGATATCTGCTCTCGTTTAGGCGTAAAAAACTAAAATCTCTAAAAAATATATAACCAAAAAGCAAGGTGGGGGCGGTTCACCTCAGTTTTCAACGTCTTTTTTTTTTTTTTTTTTTTTTTTTATATATCTGTGCCGTATTTTTTTCTTATTTTAGATATAAATTGTGATTAAATCTTCCTCTTAGGAAATTTTTGTATCTCATAGTTTTTGCGTAATGAGTTGTAAACGTACAAATTTGGACTTTACAGTACGCCACTAAAACCAACTGACATGCCAAACTGAAAAAATGCACACTATATAACAATGTTGTAGGCTATAATTCGACATATATAAAATTAAAAATATACATATTGTATTTCTACAAAATAGTTTATATTTGATTTTCACTTCAAAATTCAGCATTTTTTATTGAATATAAAAGTACTTTAGTTTTATGCATGACAAATCATTGCCTACAACATTGTTATACATTGTGAATTTTTTTGGTTTGGTATGTTTAGTGGCGTGCATAAAAGCGTAAAGTGCAAAAAATTTTGACGTTTACGACTCATTACGCAAAAACTACAAGAGAGGAATATTTAATCACAATTTATGTCTATAATAAGAAAAAAATTTCTGATACAAATGTAAAAAAAAAAAAAAAAAAAAGACGTTGAAAACGGAGCAGTAAGGTCGACCTTGGAGCGGGCATCAAATGCCGCGTCGCCTCAACGAGCCAAGCGCTGAACTAACTTGCAAGGTTGCCGCCGAACGGTTTTTACTATGGGACACTAAGCGGTGACCATATCATATTTTATTGGTGGAAAGTCTGTAGCAAAGTTCAGTGCACATCACAATCCGAGTTTCACATACATCCGGTTAGTACATTTTGAAGTACGGAAGTCTGAAAAGACAGTTTTCAGCCACGTTGGAGGGCTTAGAAATAGTGCTTCTAATGAGCGTGGGGTACGTTGGCACACGTGGAATATTTTCGTAGAAAAAAAACCTGTGTACGAACATATTCTCACATAATCGCTAAACATATTGCAACGTTCTAATACATATTTATAAGAACAATTTAAATGTGTACTTCAAACTGACATTAAACGATTCATGAAATGTGTAATGGCTAACCAAAGACAAACAACTAGTCTAGCAGTGCACGGTGCTACCGCCTTTGTGTGTATGTTCTAACAAGTTGTGACGATTATCCACACACTGCCAACCTACACACCGGAAAAACTATGTCACTTCTACAAACTACGGTTATTCAACTACAGAAATATGTTATGCTTATACGCGTATGTCTCTGTTGCAAAAATGCTTTTTGTCCACGTAGATTGCGAAAATATCGCACTGTGCACCGCTCGGAGTCCTGGACAGGCGGTCACCTTAAAAATGGTGCGAGAAAGCTTCTACGCTGATTACTTAAGGCGAGTGGAAAGTAATAGCCTACCGATTTAAGGATGTTCGAGCGGGATAAAATTATAATTTTATATTTTTATGAAACAATGTTCGTTTTGTAGACAGTACAGTTTTCTCTTAGGAAACAATTTTAGTTCTCATAGCTGTAACGTGCCGGCATGTCACACCCAAAATTTGTATGCTAACAGTAAAAACCAACTAACTTACGTAAGTGAAATAATATGTCATGGACTATGTAACAAACATTGAATAACTCTCAGAGCATTCTTCTTGTATTTTAAAACACTGCTGAACTTGCAACATATTTCCTGTACATTTGAGATATTTTTCTAAATTCCAAATATTGCGTAGCTCATGGGATGTTTAACAGTGAAATATTTTAAGTAGCTTTCACTATTTGCACGACGGCGTAACATGCAATGTTTGGCTTTGACGCACCGTAAACTATGCGAGCTAAGTTTGATTTGTTAGAGAAACTGTACTAACAAATATCGTTTACAAAACTAAAACTATTTCATAAAAATATGAAACTATGATTTTATCCCACCTGAACACCCTTTACCAACATAAGGTGCCGCGGTGGCCGAGGGATCAAACCTCTCGCCCCCCACCAAGGCGATCCGGGTTCGGTCCCTGGATTTTCGCATGTGGGAATCGTGCCGGACGATGCCGCTGGTCGGCGGGTTTTCTCGGGGATCTCCAGTTTCCCCCGCCCTTTCATTTCGGCGCTGCTCCATACTCACATCATGTCATCCCCATCAGCGCTAAAGACCTCGATGTTAAGCGCTGACCAAAATCTCTTCTCTTGACTTTAACAATATGTGCCATGTTCACGAGAGGAATTATACAAGCGGGCTGACTGTCAGTCATATCAGATGGCTGAAAACAGGGCTGCTTAAATTAATTGCCATATTATTGAGGAACACAATATAAATGTAACTAGTGGTGGAGAGGGTCGGAGGTTCGCCTTTTCCTATGAATTAATGCCGGCAGTAATTAGGGAACACTATGGTTTTGAATAGTTGCCAAACGTGTCGCCGTTATATCACCGCAAACTCGTCTGGCTACCTTTCCTTTCTGCCTCTTTCAAGTCGTGACAAATGTCTGTCTCTCAACACTCGAACAAGGCTGATACGAGTAGCCAATGAGCCGGCAGATATTTTCTGTGGGAGAAAGAAGTGAGACGCAGGGTCGCAGACGGCTCCACTATTTAAAAGATTCTGCATGACGTCCACACCTTAAATAAGTACGCAAAACAACCATTCTCCGCAACAGCATGCCATTATGGCACGAATAGTTGCCCAAATGATTAAGCTAAAGGCTGAGTGTCGAAGCTTTAAGATGACAACTTTTTCACTATTTGCTCCTCTTTACAAACAGACTTAAGACCTCGCTCTTTAGTTTTGCATGGGTTTCGAAAATATTATTTTAGCGCAAATTAATACATATATAAAACATTTATTCTGGCAGTTTTAACACTTATGTATCAGAATTTTACACCAAAATGAAGCAAAATAGTTTTTGTTAGCAAACGGTACATTATAAAAAAACGCTCTGGCAAAATCGTGTACCGTATGACTTTACACAGTATCGAATTTTTTAAAGCATTTGGTTAAAAAATATTCACGTTATTTGCAATTGTTTGAAATAAATGAAAGACCATTAACTTAAAGGCGCTACCTACAACCCAATTTTTGCAGTGAGAAGAGGAGACTTTTGCTACAGGAATAAACATTTACGAAAAAAATTATATATATGCGTTTTCGCTTTTTTTTTTTTTTTTAATGGAAAGATCCTACAGCCATGCGATTCTCATCGAGCTGAATAAAAAAGACAGCGGTGGCATACATGTAAGTTCGACAGGTGCTGAGCCAATTCGAAAATAATTTCGAATGTTAATCAAAATTCTTTCTCTTAAGAACCCTATACAGCAGGCGCTAACAGAGGAACGATAACGTCTAGACTGGCCCGTTCTTCAACAACCGTGTCGCCTTTATGGGCGGAGCGAGAAAAATACGTGCAACGTTTTAGTCGGCTTTTTCCTACGAGACTTCAAAGCGGCGACCCTATTGTTTTATTTACAGGAAGTGCAAACTAAAGTCCCGCGCGTGCTCCTCTATTTTTGTTTTATGATTCGGGCTGGTATTTTTTACGTGACAGCGGTCTGACAAAACAGTTTTTAGTGAGGTGCCCCGATAAGTTCTAAGCACGGTATCTAGTAAACAAAAATAGAGAAGCATAGTTTCTTAATTGCTTTGCTCTTTACGTAGATAAAGATATGAAACTTACATTTAGTAGCATTTCTTAAAAAACTTTCTCCGCAGGTCATGCGAAAGTTAGCGGACCTTAGATTTCATTTATTTATTTTTTACGTTTGAGGCACAGAGACGGGGAAGGCGATAAGTCGAATACACACATTAGTCAAACACCTCATCGCCCCTAGGTGCGGAGTACTAAACTAGCGTGCAGTGTTTTCTAATGAGAATACAAGCGATGACCCTATCATTTTATTTGTGGGAACTGGGAAGCATTGGTATAAAGTGAAAAGTCGAATGTAGGTTCGTACGATTACGATTGATATTTTCTTAGCTAAAGCAACGTGAAGAAGTAATTTTTAGCCCTTTTCAGGAGCTTGGTAATAATGCTTTTAATTAGAGGACGGCATTTTTAAAACCATAGAGACACAGTTTGAAGTGTGCCTTCTTTTCGTAGACAAACGCATTAGAAAAATGCTTAACAGTTACACAAGAAAAAATACTTTCCGCACCACGCTACAGTCCGGCTCAGCCGCCAGGCCCACTAACTCTTAATATAACTACGTGTACCCTGCAATAAACTCATATTCAGTTGGCTAAATGTGCACCTTCTCCTTCTCCAACAGTCGTTTCGTTGCAAGCTGCCTATCGAAGCGCGACCCCCCAGAGTCGGCTCCGTTTTCCATCTGAGACGCGTCACGACGTCTGACGTCAACCCCCATCCGTCACGACCGGCAACGACCACAACTTTTTTTTATAGTGGGCTTTGCGTCTCGTCGAAGACGAAGTTTACACACACACCCTCAACATTTTACGTGTCAGTTCCAGTGGTTTGCTATGTCAATCAGTCAGTGAACTATTTTCACAGATAGAGGTAAACGTACATTTAAAGTCGATTTGCAGGGCATCATTACTCCCACTGTATTTTCTTTAAGAGGTTGATTGAAAACTTATTTTCTGTTCATTTGTTTAGTAATCTTACAATTCTGTACATGTAATTTTCGAAAACAACTATATTGTGTGCAGTCTTACAGCAACATTTCCAAAATTGAATTAGGGCTACATCTGTATTTCTGCTGAAAAAAAGTAATGAACAATTTTGTAAACAAAAACAATTACTCGCTTGCTAAGTATGTATCTAATACATTAGATCTAATAGTGTCATTTCTTACGGTACCGTCATTGTTGAAAAGCAAACATGTCACGACCTTTAATTTATTTCAAATAATCGCAAATAACTTAAAATTTTTGTTAACCAAATGCTTTGCAGATATTTCAAACTGTGTACAGTCATACGATACACAATTTTGTCACAGCTTTTTTTTTTAAACAATGTACCGTTTGCTAGCAAAAAATTATTTCGCTTCATTTTGGCCTATTTTGACAATAAAATATGTGACATTTCAGGGGCACAAAACTGTTCGATGTATTGCAACAGAAAAATTCAGATACAAAATATGATGTTGAAGTGTTAAAACTGCAAGAATTAATTTTTGATACATGTACTAATTTTTGTTAAAAAAAAAAAAAATATTTTCGAAACCACTGGAAAGCGAGGCCTTAAACTTTAGTTGTTATCGACAGTATTTTTAGAGCTACAATTATTGTAGAAAAACAGTGGTTAAAATAAAAATTACCAGCTCATGCGCTTTGTAGATGAACATACAGTGACAAAGAATCCTACAACGAACTTTTGGCATAAAGTCAGATTTCTTAACATTGTCGTTTAAATTTAATTTTGTGTGTATGATAAGTAATATCTGTACAGGCATATAACGTACAACGTTTTGTTAAAAGGGCAAGTCTGACCAGTTTATAAGAATTACAACTAGCAAAACCGCGTGGCAACTACTCATCGAGAATTGTAAAATATATATTTTACTGTAACATGCGAAGCTTTAAATAAATTGCAATTAAAAAAAAAATATTTTACAAAAGTGAGTACAGTAAATATACCAGTATCAAACAACAATCGCAAGAAAGTTTAAAATCCAAATGCAAAAAATAAGTAGCAGGTGTCAAAGTTCAGGTTATATTTCAGATGCTGGCGGAGCAAGAGAATTGAGGTAGCTGTCAAAGATGCGTTGTCATGTAGCACAGAATCCATCAATGTAATCATAGTGACTAAATTACAAAACGATAACGAAAAATTTATCAACAACAAAGTTTAATACAGTACCATAAAATCCAGATATTTAAAAACACTTGCGGTCATGTGGTTATGGCGATGGATTAGTAAACCAAGGAACTTTAGTTCGAATCCCGACAGAATCAAAGAAAAATTTTCAGTTACTTGAATGTCGTCTAAAAGTGCAACAGTTCACAGAACTTCAGCATTTAGGAAAATAAGCGGAACTGTAAAATAAAAAACGATGATTAATTTTTTGCGCCAACGGACTGAATTCCTTTAGTAAGTATTTCCTTGCAATGAGATTTGTGGCCGTAATCTAAAGGTATGTGTAATTTAGCACAAACACAATTTACAAATAATCGTTCAGTGGACTGGTAACTGTATTTTTGCTGCGACACGTAGCTGAAACACATTTTACGTATTTTCACACACGAACTTACATAGCGAAAATTATGACGATAACCAATTGTGTTCAAGTTATATCAACGATAAATAAAAAACTCACCTCCTTTGAAACCCCTCAGAAGTCTAGTTATAAAAAAAAATCTTTATAGGTACGTACGTAATCATAATCCCTAAACGGAAAACGAATTTCGATGGATTCAACAGTAATCGATAATTAACATAAACGCAATGCATGCATACGTGATCGAATTTTGAAGCTCTTGGTGCTCGCCTACGCACTGAAGGTTACATGTATAGTTCTAGTAGTTTGGACAGTGGCTTGATATGGCAGTCAGTGTACTCCTTTATAGACGTAGTGGTATAAGTTATCTGAAGGGGGGGACGGACGGACGTAAAAAGGAACATAATTATACATTATGAGAGTAAAAATAATAATCTAATTAAACAAAACGTACAAAACACGTCCGGTCACAATTGCAGAAAAGATAACAATGGAAAAGTATTATGATTATTAAAGACAAAACATATTTCACAGAAAATTATTTGTTTGAACGTTACGTTTTAAAAGCATCTAGTTGGATTACGTTAGGTTAAAACAACAACAACAAATAGGAAAATGTATGTTAAGTGCCTTGATTTCGTCTTGAAACTATGCATAGTAACTCGAGTCTTCTGAAATAATCAGAACATTTCATAACTGCACCGAATACAGTAAAACTTGCCGACGTTACTGAACATACTATGACATTCTCGCCCAAGAAAAAAATGTCACGTCCCTGTCACTAACCCACAAAGAAATAAGATAAATAATGGCGGATAAAATATGATATTACTTACTTAATTTAATCTCTAATATCACTCACGGATTTTTTAAAATTCAAAAACATTCCTTTGACAACTGCTGACATACAAAATTCATAAGTACTGTAATTTACACAATGGGAATAATGTTATATCAATGGGTGAGTTTTCTTATCGTGGGAATAGTAAGAGGTGGCACCGTGCACATGTTCCCCTCCACTATGTTCGCTACCTCCCCTCCATTGTGACGTCATTCGAGCTGCAAGGATATTTACGAAATATTGGCGAATACTCGCATCGAGTGCCCAAAAAAAAAAACGTTCAGACTAAACTCGTCAGCAATATAAAACTATTCAATTAAATTACTTCAAAATATTTGCACCGTATTTGCGAACTGTCCTGCCGATAAAGCTACCTGTTAATTTTCATTATGTAAATTTTAATTTTAAAAAATAATCTAACAATGTCCCTTTAATTATTAACTTAAAAACGCAGGGACAAATATAGTAAGTGAGCAACTTTTTTTCGGGATGGATGGGGGATATCAGCTGACGAAAGAAAGAGGAGACTCAAAATGAAATTTTTCTGCCCCCTTCGAAAAGTTCGGAAATACGCTATAATTTTGGCGGCAGGTAAAATATATAACATTTCAGACTCGG
Organism: Medauroidea extradentata; assembly: GCA_003012365.1. Lineage (NCBI taxonomy): Eukaryota > Metazoa > Arthropoda > Insecta > Phasmatodea > Phasmatidae > Medauroidea > Medauroidea extradentata. The sequence continues at coordinate 17,980 of PNEQ01091864.1, forward strand.
GCGTTCGCTATCGGCGATCCGACCACAACCTGTCTCTTGGTTTATACATACTGGATTTGCCATGTTAATTGTAATTATGGATATCATATTTGTTATAAAATAACCAACTTTTGATATTACTTATTACTCTACACCAAATTAGATAACATTATTATAAAAATTAAATTTACAAACCATCGTCCTACATTGACATAATTTTACACATCTCTTTATTTCTGAGACGTACAATAGCAAACCACAACAGTAGGAAAACTAATAGTTATTTTTTTTTTACCGTGCACTATATAGGAACAGAAGTCAATACTCCTCTTATACTTCATAACTAAAATTAAAATTTTGTTATTGGATGTGATTGTGTTGTTTTCTGCAATGAATTTTTTTTTGCTACTCAGAATGCACTCTTGTTTTAGATTCGTGTGCTTTTGATAATAAATCAAGTGGATAACCTTCCGTAAAGTAAGATAGAATGTTATCAAGGCTACTTGAATGGAGTAAAATAAAAATATGTTTTCATCACAGGTTTTCATTAATTACGAGTTTCATGAAATATCACAAGTTAAAATGAATTTTAAAAAAACTTTGACTAGATTTTATGTTACCAAACTAAAATGTAAGTTTGGGAAATATGTCGGACTAAACCAATTTAAACAGTAAATATATGTTATGCTTTGTTATTATTGAGAACAGATGAAGCTGTCGACGCGGTATGATGAACTTGCAATCTTTTTGTCAAATAATGTAGGCCTTATTACATTTATACTTGGAATAATTTTACAAATCAGGTCTTCAGAAGGGATATATACTCAATTTAAGTTGGAATTGCGTGTGGTTTGTAATACATTCTCTCTAACTATCTACTTTACTATATTCCCGCCAATTTTCTACTAAATGCAATTAGCATATCGTTAAACACTTCTTCATGCACGAATTGAAATAAAGTAAACATCGCTATCACACAAACGAAAAAAATCACAAACTGAGTTTAAAATCGACAGGAAACAGAGTCGGTATCATTATTAGTAAACAAACGGAGTTATAACTAAGGACTTTATTACCGTCTAGCTATATTTATTTCGCATGTGACAAGACGTGGGGGTACGGGAGGGATAAGTGGGATCTAGACGCGCGCATCAGGTAACATCGTCGTTTCTACGCATAAGGCACTAAACTATGACAGTTGAATAAACTGACACTATCACTTAATGACATAAGAAGAACTAGGACATGTTGAGCGTCCCGCAGCATAGATCCCTTCTTATAAATAATAATGACGAAATTCGCAAAATGAAAAATATATATACAAAATGTGGGGAAACTACAATTTGGTTATGAAGTGATTCTTAAGGCCTGGATTCAGCCTCCATATTGGATTATTTTATTTTTCGCTTTAAATGAAATTGTGATAAGAAACATTTAAAAATTGCGATAATGGCGCAAATGTTATTTATCTTGTGTTACAGTACAAGTATCGTAGTTGAACGTTTATTTAGGCCATCAGTCCAGAAAATTAATCCACTGGACTGATTGAGGCGTTAATCGTTCAACCGCGGTGCTTAGCGCAAGATAAATATAGTTCACTCTATAACAAAGCTAACAATAAAATAATCCAACGACTGATGCTCGGACTTAAAATATATTCGCAAGCAGATTAAATTTTAAAACAGATACACGACAGAATCTCGGCACCATGTTTGACGAGTGGTGTCGAGATATAAATGCAGAGGAAAATTGATGTACAAGTTTGCCTGGTCATTATTCTATGAAACAACCTACTGTAGTTTGAAATAACTATATTATGATAATTTTCATCGTCCATGAAACACTTGCACGAAGAAGAAAACTGCTGTATACTCTGTACAGTATAATTTTGGCTGTTTTTGAAATTTCTTCTGAGAAAAGTGTCTTTCTGTTTGTGGTATTCATCTTCTGAAAAATGTGGATGTACACGCAGAGACCTTATTTTTCCAAGACATCAGGATGGTTCGAAGGTCCAGGCAATGAAGCTGCTTGGCCTCTAATAATAATAATAATAATAATAATAATAATAATAATAATAAAAGGCAACTTGTACTGCATAGACGGGCGGAAGGGGAAATGCCCATGGCGAGGAGGGCGAACAGTTAGGATAAAACAACGCCAAGGAAGTGGTGAAAAAAAGGGGGGGGGGCGAGGTTGATGTGGCAGAAAAGGAAGTGGGTCGACCGCCGCGATATACAAGAGGATAACGTGGGCGTTTCACCAGTAGGCCTTGAAAACCAACTAGTTTCTACCTCGAGGCACAAGCATTAGACAGTTGCGGTGGACGTATGGGTAAATGTACATTATTTGGAAGTGTGGGTGCGGTAAGGGCCAAACAGCTCACGAATCAAGCCTCACCCTAGCCTCTAGGCGCATGTCACTGAACTAGCGTGCAGTCTTGTAAATGACAACGCGTTTCTACGAGACATTCAGTGGTGGCCCTATCATTTTATGACGAATTATTAAAGATAAAGATTTATTGTACACGCACATATCTTTTAATAGATTCCGCGCCCGTACTGACATACCTAAAAAAGACCGCAAAGCAAAAAGTACCGCTTTTCACAATTTCCTGCCGATGCAAAATGTGCTTTAAGGGAATTCGCCAGTCAGGTAAGTTCTGTAAAATCAGTGTTTGTGCCTACACGTGTAACTTCGTAAATGCCGGTGTACACGGGTAGAGTAACTAGGCCTAGTAACTAGCGCAAGTACTTTCCTGACTACTCTACTATCCTACACTTGGTAGAGTATCCATCTACACATGGAGTTTATAAGTGGGATAGTTGAGGTCAGAAGTGGATACCAGCATCAATGCGCAATCGTAGTCGTCGTCGGGCTCTCAAAAAATGATGGGAAAAGTGTGCACAAGCATTGTTACAAGAGGTACAGGAATGTTTACAAGACCGGAGAAGGGAGAAAAGGATATGGGTGCGGGATTGGTTACATAGGAGGAACACAAGTGGAGCATCTGGACTGATATTGAGGGAACTATAGCTGTTGAGAATGAGAAGGAGTATGCGAAGTGCTTACGAATGACACCAGAAAACTTTGAAACGTTACTGGAGTTAATAACGCCCAAAGTTCAAGGACAAGACACAGTCATGAGGGAAGCAATAACACCTAGGGTGAAGCTCGAGGTAACATTGCACTACCTAGCTACAGGGAATAGCTACGCGTCGCTTCAATATTTCTTCAGAATATTCAAGGCAGCGATAGCTAAGTTGATTCCAGTAGTTTGTCAAGCCAACACAGATATGCTCAGTGATTACATTAAGGTAAGTGGAAAATACTAAAACAAAATACAATAAAATAATATAAAAATGTAAAATAAAATGTTTCGGTTAATTGTATTTCCAAGGGTTTGCACTACAGTTTTACATTTAAAAAAATAACAAAGTGTGTATCGAAAATGGTAAAATATGTATTAACTTACATAGAAAACACATATTACCTGTATGCCTTGTCATATTACACCATATTCAAAATGTCCCACAAACAAACTAATTGTAATCTTGTGAATTTTGCAAAGCCTGTGTTATTACATCCGAAAGCGGGACTGTGTTGCAAGCTGTCAATGACGTTTGCATTCCAAGTTGCTGAAACGTAGAAGAGCAAGCCTGGGTAATTGTGTCAGATGATGAGAGCGAATTGCCAGTGGTCATTGTATAGCTCAACGAATTCTGTGGTTCAACCATCGCCACTGTAGTAGGTACACTAAGAGGAGGAGGAAGAGAACTGTCGGATACAATGCTGCACCTTGTAGGAGACTGTGATCAATGGGCAAACGTTTTAACGAAGACGCAACATAGACGCCAAATGCGTCATGTTCGCTCCGTTCAGGCTCTGGCTTATTTAGTTGGACAGAAATGTCGTGGAGTTCTTTCACAGCTGTGGCGAGTTCATAAGCTCGTCGTTTGGCTCCCTTTGGTTTTGTGGATGAAAGCGCTTGGTTGGTAGTTGGTGTAGTGCTCTGGCTCGTCTCTCCTCCTTCGTCTTCATCCAGTACCTCTTCAGTCGGCTGTGTATCCTGTAAATAAAGGACATGTGTGAGACTACTTAAAGTGTAATAAGTATAAATGTGGTGTAAAACCTATTACTGCATGTGTGATATATTCCGTTGCAGGTTCCAAACACACAGCAAGAATGGAATACTATTTCTGAGGGCTTTAAGAAGCGCTGGCATTTGCCTGGTTGTTACGGTGCTATAGACGGCAAACATTTTTTGATCACTGCTCCTAGCAATTGTGGAAGTGAATATTATAATTACAAGGGTGCAAATAGTGTAGTGTTGATGGCTGTCGTCGATCACAACTACTGCTTTCAATTTATTGACGTCGGCAGTAAGGGGTCGCAATCCGATGGTGGAATTTTTCAGTCATGTCCGCTGTGGTTCGCCTAAGAAAACGGACTAATCCCTGATGGCGGCATTTTAGTGAGGGATGATGCATTTCCCCTGAAACCCTACCTAATGAAGCCATACACATCTTATCGAATGCCTTTGACAAAAGGTATTTAATTATCGCATAAGCCGTGCCAGACGGATTGTCGAAAACGCGTTTGGCATATTAGTAAGCAGATTTCGTGTATTTGATAGGAAACTGTCGTGCAGTTTGCTAACGGTAAACAAACTCGTTCGCGCTGTATGTGGTCTTCACAACTGGTTGCGGATGACATGCACTGGCGGGAGGAGATAGGAGAACTTGGAGACCTGGAGCCATATGGTGGAAGACGAACAACAGAGTTCGCTAAGAAAATGCGCGATCGTCTGAAAGATTACGTCAATGGTGTGGGTGCTGTTCCTTGGCAGTCAACAAGAGTATTTTAATTATTGCTCATGCCAGTAGTATTCTTTTCCTGTGTGCTCGAAACAGTTACAATAGTGTTTGTTTGCATAGATTTGATGTGTTACGTATGGAATATATTATACGTTTAATTTAATTTTGTCAAATAACTTCACACATAATTACCGATGTCCTTATTATTGAAAATACTATGTTACTAGTGTGAACAATGTATGACTATGTATATCTATTAGAGCGTTTATACTGAATTGCCGGATACAACTGAACATGGGGTGGAGCCAACATAAAGCGAACAAGGACAGAAACAGTGTGTATACAAAAATTTCAATCCAGATAGAAATGTAAACAGAAGTGAAATACGACTGAACACAGGCAGACATATATTTATGGCAAATGGTGAGCTACAGAGCAAATGACTTTCGAAAAACAGACAAACGTTTATTATATATTATGTTTTATTTGGCTGTGATTATTAAACAGTTTTATTTTTGCTAGTCTAGGACGATTCTAACCTCTTATTTAAACCAAACAAACAATTCAAAATTGCGACCACCAAACAGAAACGTTTTCCACTTACCATATTACTTTCAGTGTGGCTGTTTCCTTTGATGTTGGACATAAATGCATCCATTACAGCAAACCATTTGATGCTAGGCTGGTAGACATCTGCGGAACCGCTGCCAGACTTCTTGGATCTCTTGAATTTCAATACCTCTTGGTTGTATGTACACCGAAGGTTCTTAATTTTTTGTTTTACTTCAGCAACCCCGAAACCTTCTTTTCCCATTCCCTTGATAATAATGTCACAAGTTGCCCCTTTCATATCCCTATTCCTGTATTTACTACTCGTAATATTCCACAAGCATTCATTTTCGCGGTACATTTCCACGAACTTAACAGTTTCAGCTTCAGACCACCGCATCTTGTCTCAACACAGCAATAACTAGCTCGTCAACTATACTCTCCCAGAATGCACACGTCCACACTGGTATAGTAACTGGGCGAGTGCGCCGCCAAGTGAAAAATGCAGTGGTGGGGGAAGGCAAGTGGGCGAGTGGCTATCCACATGTGCTATCTCCTCTACTCTCCCACCTACTACCTTTAGTACTATCCTACACCGTCCACACGAGCATAGTAGCCCGATTTTCTTACTTGCCCTAGCTACTAGGCCTAGTTACTCTACCCGTGTACACCGGCCTTAAGTAATTTATATTCGAATTTTTTTAAGTATAATCAACACCATTGCACCTCGCTAGCTTCTAATTGGTTCAACTTGTGAAGCGCACCGACGTACCTTGGCATCGCCCGGCCCTTCCAAGCCCTACAACAGACATTTGCACGTCCCCCAATTGCACGCAAATTACATCTATAACACTGGGGTATTATTACACGTATCGAAAGCCAAAGTATTGAGCTATGCTTGCCAGGATGTAGGTTTCTATTTTTCCTTAAGGCACCTAGGTGCCAAAGCTGTAAAAATGGTATTTTTTTAGCCAATTTCACACTTTTTTCTCTGGAAATATAATCTTAACTCGTATTACTATATCAATTACTTATGAAGTTACACGGGTAGGCGCAAACACTGATTTTACAGAAATTACCTGACTGGTGAATCCCCTTAAGGACGCGGTATACATCAGTTTCCAACGTAATTTTTTTTTAAATTTTATATTTGTACCAGATATGTTTTACCTTATTTTAGACGTTGTGACTACATTTTTCTCTTATGAAATTTTTTATCTCTCATAGATTTTGCGTAATGACTCGTAAACGTCAAAATTTGCATTTTACGGTTTGATGACCACCACTAAAACCAACTGACATATCAAACTGAAAAAAAATTACAGAGCACAACCATGTGATAGACTACAACGTTATCTATGTAAAAAACATATTAAAATGTTTTTGTTTTTTTAAAAAAAAAAGTCGATTTATTTTTTACATTTTAATTTCAAATTTCAGCAATTCTTTTAAAATACAAAAATAAATTATTGTTTGTTTTTAGGTAAGAGACGTTGTAGCCTACAACATGGTTATTTTTCATAATTTTTTTTCGTAATACTCACGTGTAACATTATTTAAATGTTATTCCTAAGCAGACACCACTCATATACGATGAGCAGTTTTCGAACAATCTGGTAACGGCTGAAGCTCTGCACACCTCTCAGTGGCCTCGACAGACGTCACCTTAAGGGGGAGTGTTAGATATTTACTTGTATATTTCAGTTTTCTCGCCATAATAATTATTAAAGATGTATTATCAGAATTTTCTCATCGACAAGGCATAGGATATAATCTTGATAAACTATTTGACATAAATAATAATGGAATCTTCCAATAACTATTCATGCAGAATCACTGCAAACGAATTAGAATGATGATAAGTCCACTATAAGATTAACATAAATTCATCACAAATGTTTTGTGACAGGCCCATATGGTCGCCACCCCGATTTAGTATATTCAATAGTCATCAGTGTCAACCACCATAAATTAATGTGCAATAATAACTATGTCTTGCGACCATTCATTCTCCTCGTCATTGTATCACGATCACATTGCAATAATTCTCTTCGAAATATCATTACTACACCAAGTTTTATGTTAAAAATAAGAAATTGTATATATTTTGTCCTTGTGAAGACGAGGGAGAGACGAGCAGGTGCATAGTGTGTCTTGGGGCCTCACCCCACCCCCGCTTGAACCACCTCCCTAGCTGGTCACGAGGGGAGGAGTCCAGCCAATGGCTTTGCTAGTTGTTACAGTGTAATAGATATGTAATAATTAAGAGATCAATAATGTGAACCAGTAAATGAACCATTTTATGTAAATGAATGTAAATTGTGACAAGAAATTAAGCAATGATTTAATAAATACGGTTCTGGCCGGAATTGTTGTCCTCGAGAGGTGGGGCCATCGGGTGTAAGCTGACTCCTGATTGGCCCAAAAGGAACCGGAGCTTGCTGGCCAAGTGACGGGGGGTTTTTGGCGCAAATCAAGGAGAAGCGAGCCGGCGTCGGTCTGGGACGGACGTTGTCAAGCGAGGAGGTCGTCGGCGAATTGCGGCGACGGTAGGGCAGAGTGCCACCGTCAGGCGTCGAAGCTAAGCGTCAAGACGCTCAGTATTGTAGGCCGAGGTGCCATCATCGTCGTGGTTTTGGGCGTCGGGACGCCATTAAAA
>PNEQ01091867.1:0-10812 GCA_003012365.1 Medauroidea extradentata
TGCTTTAATTGTCAAAGTTAATTAACGTGTCTGTGACACAGGAGTAATTGTGTGCATAACTAATTGTGTTGTGAGAGTTCTAGTTGATTACTGTTTTGTGTATTTCATAGCTTTGTGAGCTATTAAATCCAGTACTTAATTTAACTCTTTTATTTGTAATTATAGACCTCTATCCCAAAGAACTCGTGGGAATTGCCCAATATAAAGTTTGTGCTCTCAAACATGTAACAATAGCAACAGCAATATTGTCAGTACATCAGTACTTGTGGAACATGGCAATAGCAATATTATCAGTACATCAGTATTGTGGAACATGGCAATAGCAATATTGTCAGTACATCAGTACTTATGGAACATGGCAATAACAATATTGTCAGTACATCAGTACTTGTGGAACATGGCAATAGCAATATTGTCAGTACATCAGTACTTGTGGAACATGGCAATAGCAATATTATCAGTACATCAGTACTTGTGGAACATGGCAATAGCAATATTGTCAGTACATCAGTACTTGTGGAACATGGCAACAGCAATATTGTCAGTACATCAGTACTTATGGAACATGGCAATAGCAATATTATCAGTACATCATTACTTGTGGAACATGGCAATAACAATATTGTCAGTACATCATTACTTATGGAACATTGCAACAGCAATATTGTCAGTACATCAGTACTTATGGAACATAGCAACAGCAATATTGTCAGTACATCAGTACTTATGGAACATGGCAATAGCAATATTATCAGTACATCAGTACTTGTGGAACATGGCAATAGCAATATTGTCAGTACATCAGTACTTGTGGAACATGGCAACAGCAATATTGTCAGTACATCAGTACTTATGGAACATGGCAACAGCAATATTGTCAGTACATCAGTACTTATGGAACATAGCAACAGCAATATTGTCAGTACATCAGTACTTATGGAACATGGCAACCGCAATATTGTCAGTACATCAGTACTTATGGAACATGGCAACAGCAATATTGTCAGTACATCAGTACTTATGGAACATGGCAATAGCAATATTGTCAGTACATCAATACTTGTGGAACATGGCAATAGCAATATTGTCAGTACATCAGTACTTATGGAACATGGCAACAGCAATATTGTCAGTACATCAGTACTTATGGAACATGGCATTAGCAATATTGTCAGTACATCAGTACTTGTGGAACATGGCAATAGCAATATTGTCAGTACATCAGTACTTGTGGAACATGGCAACAGCAATATTGTCAGTACATCAGTACTCATGGAACATGGCAACAGCAATATTGTCAGTACATCAGTACTTAATGGAACATGGCAATAGCAATATTATCATGGCTGAGGGTGACTTCTTATCTTGCTGTTACATGCTGGATTGTGTTTCACTCCATATAGCATGCTCTACCATGTTTATAATGGTAGTGACTAGGTCATCACCCTGGCCACACCTGGCTGCAGGAAACTTCTTACCATGTGTTTCACTCCCTATAGTAGTGATGGGCACTATTGAATGTTCACTATCGATTAAGTCGATAGTAATTCACTATCGTTTCTTCCGACTACTATGAAAAAACATTCAACTGAATTCAGTCGTTTACTTTCTTTCAGTGTAGCTGCCCTGGTTCCTTTAACTTGAACAAAGAGACAATTCATGAAAGGACAGTTAGTGCCTTCCTTCCCTGCCATAAATTTTACGATGGCCCTAAACAGCAGGGGGTGGGGTAAAGGTCGCCTTTGTGTGAGGGTGGAACTTGCTAGATGATGGGCTCTACAAATTTTTCTGCCTCTGCCACACTGGACAACTGCCCTCTCCTACGCACACTCCTTCACAGCCTGTATACCTTCGCATCGACTGTTTTCAGTCGCTTTTTCCATCCGAATGTTTTCAGTTACATCTTGTGTCTTACTACTTAACAAATATTTTTCATTTAGTTCAATGATGACTGCAACTGTGTAGTAACTACATTTTTTACTCTGGTTAGTTAAATGTTTTGATTGTAATCTTACTGTGTTTTCTGCAAAAAAATTGAAGGATTTAATAAATATATTCTATAATATTTCAAATTTTAGTTATTAAGATAAGAGTAGAGTTATTTGTCCGAAAGCAACAGGAAAAAATATCAGATGTGTGGCTATGCAATTGAAAGATGTGGCCAACATCTGCCATTTGTAAATTATGCAAAGAAAGTTCTAATTTTGTTTATAATACTTTCAAGCCGGCAATGTCACTGACTGTGAACTTCGGGACATTCTTGACGCTAGTGTGTTGGATTTAAAAAATACAACTACCTCGTTAAATAATGCTGTCATTTACTCTGGCAGTATTTGGATGTGCCTTGTGAACATAGAAGTTGTCCAGTAGAGTACTGCAGAAAAAAACATGGCTCAATTCTTTGACATTGCTTTTAAACACGAACGTGTATGTCTCAGCAACATAAATTCCTTAAGAAAGAGTGTTATTTAAAGTTGGATTAACAAAGTCAGATCACAGAAGCAACATTAAATCTAAGCTGCTTAACATAGTGATATTTTTGAACATGAATATATAATAACACTAATAATAACGAAACATTTTTTGTATTGCAATGAGGAAAATTTTTAATTTTATGCGTTTTTATTATATACATATGTTAACTTATAATTTGTGATTCATTACACTTTTAAGGTTATTTTATTTAGAATAATGCAATTAACGTATTTCCCCAACTAAAAAATCAAGCAATTTTGTTTTATAAACACTTTGTCAGATAATGTTAATGAAATATTTATTTTCTTTTATTTTGTTGAAATTAAATTTGTTGCACAGTTTCTTAGAGTAATAATCTTTTGTGTTTGAAGGCATGGCTACATATTTTTATATCCATATTAATTTGTTAAATTATAATTACTGAAATTGCTAAATTGAGTGGAAAGGGAAATCTTATTCAAATATTAACTGCTACCATATAGTGTACTTAAATATTCTGTATTTCAGTTATCCAACAGTATTAATGTGTTCCGAGGCAGTGCACTTTGAATCACAGCTGCTCACAGCCAAAACTTTAGCCAACTGTACATTTTAAGGCAAAAAAGTAGTCAACTGAAAACTATCGACTTTTCAGTCGATAATATGTACTTACTGGCTATCATTTAGATAGTCAATAGTAAATTTCAGTCGATAGCGCCCATCTCTACCCTATAGTTTGCTCTACCATGAATGTAATGGTAGTGGCTAGGTCATAACCTTGGTCACACCTGGCTGAGGGAGACTTCTTATCCTGCTGTTTCATGCTGGATAGTGTTTCACTCCCTATAGTTTGCTCTAAAATGTTTCTAATTGTAGTGGCTAGGTCATCACCCTGGCCACACCTGGCTGCAAGAAAATTCTTATCATGTGAATCACTCCCTATAGTTTGCTCTACCATGTTCCTAAGTATTAGCTAGGTCATCACTCTGGTCACAATTGGCTGCGGTAAACTTTATATCATGTGTCTCACTCGCTATACTTTGCTCTATTGTGTTTCTAATGGTTGACACCGGTGGGGATTTGGTAGCTTGTGGGCGAGGGCGCAATGGCAGGGCAGCAGTGAGCTTTCCGGATAACTCTCCCAAAGCGTCGACAGCCGTCTTCCTCGTCGGACTCTACCCACCATGTTAAGATATTACAGCGAGGGAAACTAGTGCTGCACTGGAGGTTGTGTCTCTATAGCAGGAGTAGACGAAGATGGATGGGAGGAATTGGTAACAATGGGTTCGCTGATTCCACGGACGGAGAGCACAAAAGTGTTGAGGTTAGGTGTTGCATTGGAGGGGCTTCACATGGTGAGGATTGGGTTGAAATGGAACTGGTTAGGAAGAGAGAGAGCCAAGAAATGCTGATCCTCAGGATGACCGCAAACTAGCAGAACAATGGCATGACAGTTGAGCGGGATGCCTCTTCATGCAGCGTCGGAAACTTCCTTCTGATTCCAGTACACCCCTATCTCAGGATCCCTAACCTCCAGTGCCCTCCGTACTTGTTTGGCGAACTCCTGCCTGGCTCTTAACTTCCTACCTGACCTCCTGGGCACAACCTGACTGTGGCTTGGATAAATGTAAGAACAGTATGGCTGACAGAAGAATGATGTCCAGCATCCCGTAGGATCGTCTAGTGTGGCAAGCAAAGCAGTGATGCTACGGAACTAGCATTGGCGCTGGGCAGGCAGAATTGTAGAGGAGCGCTAGAAGTGCACCTCAGCAAGTTTCTATGTTATTCCACCTCTCTCTGACAAGACAAAACCCCAACACATCTAGGAAAGAGCACAATGTAGTTGTGCTACCTCCAGAGGGCGTAAATGAGAAAACCTGGAAGGAGCACGGGTTATGCCTCCTCCCAGATGTAGGAATGTTCACAACTCGCTAAACAAACTCCCGTGGCGATCCTAAAGGATGTGGGGTCACAGGTGTCTTACAGGTAGATAGGTACAATGGGGTGGGAAGGTATGGCAAGTGAAGAAAAGATATGTGTAAGGTTGCTGCATGATTTATTGGCAAAAGCCAACAATGGAAAATGGAACACTCTGTGCCTAAAATGCCTGAAAGGCAGGTAGGAAAGTAACCGAAGAGCACTAGTTTCCATGAGGAGAGTCATTGATGCAGGTGACGATGCCTCGGAGAGTGGCTCTTGGTCGACAAAGCTGGACAGCTGGCGTAAAAGGCTCTCACGGTCGTGATGGGCGCTTCTGGTAGGGATCCAGCAGTCACTGGTCTTCCGAGCCTGAAGCTGTAGCTCGAAGGAGTGGTGATGATAGAGAAATGTACCGCAGCAGAACTGAACCTTTCAGTTGTAGCAGGTGTTCTACTACTGAGTGAGAAAAAATTGTATCGAACTTCAGGGAAAAATTTAATTTGCAGTTTTCTGAGCAAAAAAGTTATGCGCGTGACTAAATAAAAATTTTATGTTTTTAGGAAAAGATACTACTAATTACCAGCTTTAGTATGCAAGTGGTCCCATTTTGTTATTTTCACCCCTGTTGAATACACAGACATTAAAATATACAAAATGGTATTTTTTTTTTCTAATTTCACCTATTTTGCATTATTGTATCCTACTTCATCCTGAATGTGAATTAACTACATGAAAAAATTTAAAATTTGACCTACTATTACATGAGTTAAATATTGTGAAAGTACAAGTTCTTTCCATTCTGTGATTTGACTTAAAAACTTCAAAAGCAGCTACAGTCAAACCCCGGTTCTACGGACACTCATGGTTCCCCAAAATTTGTCTCTATGCCCCAGTTGCCCGTACGAACCGATAGGACCAAATTTCGGCTAGACAGCAATCCCCGACCCCTTCCCGCACGGCCCGGATGTGAGAAAGAATCAGTAAGAGGTCTCTCAGGATACGACCACGTTTTCAAGAGACTTATCAGAAAGAAGGTGTTGTTACACAAATTATCTTAGTATGCCGAAATATTCCGAGTAAATTAATACTCCATTTGTGCGTAAAAAATAAACAAGTAAATAAAACTATGAAAAACAAGAACGCAATGTCACCATTACCTCTACATGCAGCGGGCAATATTGTCAGTGTTAACTCATGCCAGTGTCAAATAAGACGTTTAACAGTGTTTCAGTTTGATAAAGAATAATCATTTTGATAGGATGTTGCAATATAAACAAAATAATACCCGAAATGTACATCAATGACTTCTAAACGTAAATAATTAGTAACAAGCATGTTGGTTTCTCTTTACGGGGCAGAAGTTGCATTCACGTCTTTTTTATATATTAAGTTAATGTTTAGGCCTATTTAGTGTGAGAATACATTCTGACTTAAATTATACTTCATTTCTTCAAAAAAGACTACACAGTCAGTCAAAATGAACGAAAACATGTAGCGCAACGTCTCTTAACAATACGATACAACATATGTTTACATGTTTCTTGTGAGAAAATAAAGTATTTCATCTTACTTCCTGTGATAAAACATAGATTAGTGAAATTTTCCAATGCAATTATGAGCAAAATAATGTCCGTAAAACACGAACAAGTAAAATTAATGGTAAACTACTATAAAAATATACAGCCTCAGTATAGTATGTAGGCCTATCTTCAAAATAGTGTGTAAAAACGGCTTGTGATTATATTTGGCCTATTATGAAATTATATGTAACCAATATATTTTGACGTGTACACTTTCCACTTAGAAATTATAATCAAAATCCAAATTGAAGTCCGTGAAGAAAAGCAAAAATCTAAAACGTACACATAACAAGTCATTCCTTAGGATTAATGGTGCCGTTGCGACTTGCGTCGGCGAGGAGGGAGAAGAGAAGGAAAATGGTAGAGTTACAATTTTTTTTTAGCTTGTGACGCCCACCCAGCGCTGACATTGGCTGGTAGCGACAGCGATGGGCGGGGCATGAGCTATGATGAGCAGCACAGATGTCGCCAGAGAGAGAGAAAGAGGTAGAGCAAGCGAGAGAGAAGCGGATGCCACTCTGCAAAACAGCTGATGGCAGGTCAGTGACCTATCTCGCACTCTGCGGCTTACGCGCGCAACGGAGTTCCTTAATGAATTTTTATCGATTTCATCGTTAAACACATTATTTGAGGGTTGAGCTCTTACACCTATATTACTTATACATATTGCGACTTGTAACTACATTTTAACCCTCTGACCACACTTTTTTTTTTTTTTTTTTAATATTTGTTTAAAAAAATGTATTTTTTTCTTTCTTTTTAAAATATGAATACAGATTTTTACAGAGAAATAAAATTAAATAAACAATAAAAAATTGCTTAGTTAAAAAATAACTAAGTTGTACTTTTTAATGTTGAATTTTAATGTCCTTCTAAGTTGCTATTTTTTTTTTTTTTAATCTTTTAAATTTTATTTGTAAAAACATTATTTTCTCTCAATTTTTTAAAATAGTGTTCTACATACTAATTTATATAATTTACAGATGTTGTTACTCTAGTAAATTTACAGCATACTTTGCACAATTTGCATCCATACAAGTACAGAACCACTATATTTCAGAGTGAAGTATTCGTCCCTTTCAAAGTAAAATATAATGTAAAAACTCTCTTTTTCTGTATTGGTATACTACTTTGATTCAAAAAAAAAACTTTACAAAATATTTTGCAAACCATTATTGTAAACCAAGAATTTTTTCGCATGAACACCAACGAACATTTACTTATTTTTTGATGAAATATTTCTTTCACATTAGGCCAACCAAAAGGATTACGGATGAAAACATATTTTATCACCTAGGTTTACAGTTATTTAAAAGACAACAACATCCTGAATACTTAAAATTTACAAACATTAAACATGTTCAAAGATTTACATTGTTCCATAAAGAGTTAGTACTAATACCTTAGCAGACTCGTAAAAAACATGACATTCACTTTAAAATAAATTACAAAATTTTGTTTCATATCAAATGTAGCAAATACAGTACATTGCAATGCATTGTTGCAAACAAAAAAAAGGCTGTTTTTATTGTTCAATACTTCCACACATATATATTATTCAGCTAAAACAATTCTGTCACAAGTACAGTATTACAGCTACAGAACCTGCTTACAGTTGATAAAATATTTTTGCAGCCTTAGTTTATACATTTTGTAAACAACAATACCCTGAAATTTTAGAATTTACGTACACTAAACATGTTCAAATATTTAAAACTTTCAATGCACAATTTGTACTTACAGTTTAACACACACATGTAAATTATTAAAAAAAAAAAAAAAAATTCTGTGTACAAAATTTTATTTGATATAAAATGTACAACAAAAATTGCAATTCATTGTAGCAAAGAAATGAAGTGGTTTTCATTGTTAAATATTCTCAAGTCATCTAGATGACACATTTGTCAATAATTCGCCACAAAATTTTACACATTTATATAAGACAAAATACCTTTGATATAAAGGATGTACAAACATAAAACATGTTCATATTTTTACAGCTTTCCTTGTTCAGTTTGTACTTATAATTCGGTACTCAAGTAGAAAAACAATAAAACACAGCATCTAGAAATTTCTTTCTTGTAAAATGTATAACGTATACTGAAAAGCGCCATTGTAAATCAATAAATGAGATAACTATATATACGATAACTATATATACTTTTTTCTGATGAGACATTTTGTCTTAGTTCCCAAGACTTGTTCATAACTTTAAGGGCAGGCTCGATCCGTAGGTTCCGTGTGGGAGAGATATGGATTTCAATGTATAATTGAAAGTCGCTTTACGCATTCAGTTTTCATTATTTAACTTTCAAACAAGAACTGTAATGCAGATTTTGAAGACGACTAACTCGCTATAAGACGAAAAAACTATTTTAGTAATAAATAATGCTTTAAATCGATAGTTTAAATATTAAAATCGCTGCACATTTCAGGCTATGTAGTATAGCGGATTAAATATTATATACTGAATTCCGTTACGATTAAACACATAAATAAGTCAGTGGTAGCGTAACTGTATCTCATCTAGGAAAAGCGTAAGAGGTCTTTACGTAAATGAAATATTCGCGGAGTAATGGGTCGTGTACTGGGAGGTGCGCGCGCATCCAGAGGGGAGCGGGGAAGCTGAGCAGGCGGGCGTAGTTGCCACGTCTGTTATCATCCTGAGGAGCGGCCTTGAGCAGTATCTGCGCGGACTCATCTGTAATTCCATACCTACGCCCTACACTACAAGGAAGTCGGCGGCCACGTGTGGACATTGTTGTCGTTGCGATGTGTATCAGAAAACGATCCACAACGGAAAGAGCGAAATGTAAAAACAAACGACTGCCATTTATAGTAAACTGAGGTCTGTCAAAAGGAAAATACAGAATGTTCATGTAGCTAAATTTACAGGGCATATAGCATGCATTCACGTTTGGATATATGCACTGTGACAGAATTTCACCATGTCTTCAGGTAGACGAGCGTGTAACGGTTGTGGGTTTTACTATACGTCAGAGATGCGGTAGGCCTAATCGCGCAGTTCTTTAGGGTCTATATGTGTTGAAGTGCCGAACGAGTAGTGGTTTTATTGTTTTTGTGTGAGACAGCAAATGCATTTATAAAGTAAATGTTGATAATATATAGATCTATAACAAACTTTATTTCATGCACGAGATTTTAAATTATGTTAGCCATAATTATCATGATACTCCAAATTGTCGGAAGAGCGACGTAGGTTTCATACTCAACACAGTTTCATTCCGAACGTCTTTTTTTCACTAAGGGTATGTTTTAAAATACCTTTATAAGACTTTACCAGTGGGATATATATTCACCCACAGCTATATATTTTTCCGCATGGTATAAGAAGAAAAAGGCACAAGTATAAAAGACGCGTGGTTGTCATTTAGCTGGTTTGGTTTTCTGGTATGCAATAACTGACCTTAGAAATACTTTTATTGATTAAGAAATTACTTAAATGAACTCCATAACCATTTACTGGATAAATAAGACAAGTTTATTGTTTTGTTGTTATATTTATGCTACTTTTGTATATAGATAGCAGAAAGTCCTTTCTAGACACAAGTTAACTTTAACTAAAACTGCGAACTTTGCAAAGTGTATTCTATAAGATTTATGTATCATAATTTTAAAAATATTTAATATATTACATTTATATGTCTCATCTGAAATACAAATTTTTTGACTAATGCGAAAAGGCAGACCTAAAGGTAAGAAAGTTTAAAAAACAACTTCCTGGTTTCTTTTATTTAAAAGTTTGTGAAGTAATTTTTTTCATACACCAAATTGTTTATCTATTATCTTGAAAATTATTACTCTTTTCCCCGTATATTTTCAAAAATAATTTCTTAAGCATCTATAGGCCTATCACTATGAACGAATAATTTTATTTGAAACCAAAATATCTAGTGTTGCCGTGGTGGCTTAGTTTGTTACTGTCGAGCTAAAACAAGCTGGTAGTTTGTGACCATGGCTTCTCTGACGTGTGTTGAAAATTGCGAATAAGCGCCATATCTGAAATACATGGCTAACTTTTTTAACTGGCAGGCCAGTATCGGTGACCATACAGTGGGAAACATTTTTGAACACTAAAGTGGTTGTTCTATGTCATTAAACAGCACCTCTGTCACTCTTTCCTAATATTATGTCATTAAAAATATATGTGTAGTTATTCGTAATTGATGCTCGGAATTGTTAAATTGTTTTCACATAACACTATCATAAAAGTTTACAGGTATTTGTTCTGCATCACTGTACCAAACAAACACTACTTAACATTTAAGAAAATACGAAGAAGAAAAATAAGGAATAACTTTAATTTTTGTAATAGCTAGTTCATTCCGGTTTGTATGCAAGTTGTTCACATATGCACGTTTGTGGATTCTGATGTTATCCCTTCGATTTAGTTTTTTTTTTTAAATGCTAAATAGTGTAAGAATGAGCGAATTAATACAATATTTGCATTCCTAAATTTTTGTCTTGCAGATTCGCTTGAGTAGAGAATAAATAAAACAAACGATGCCAATGTTAATTTTACATGTATACTAACGATACATATTATTAGAGACATGAACTTTTCGCGAAAAGAATTTTGCCCCACTTTGTTCCAGTGCCTTATGTGCACGTCTGCAGTTCTGCTTCATATATATTGGTAGCGTGCCTTTGAACTGTGACGTTTCTCATTTGACTGTACCAATCACAATAAGGTTACTGTAACACCACACGTCTGTGATTTGCGTGTAAAACCCCACGACACACGAATGTCAAAACATACAATCTCTGACCGTGAAGCAAGTCTGCAGACGTGCACACAAGTCACTGACACAAAGTGAGGCAAATTTCTTTTCGCGAA
>PNEQ01091868.1:0-10812 GCA_003012365.1 Medauroidea extradentata
CCTCCCGGAAGCCCAAGGCTGCCAACCGCTGGCAGATGATGAGGAAGAGCTGCTGCCAACTCAAACTGGTGAATAGCTGCGCGGGAGATTCAAAAGTTGGAAGTGCTCACCGGGATTGTTCGAAATGCACTATTTAATGATTTAGTCTCAACGAAATTTACAAATACCCAAAATTATACACTATGTACAGTCAGAACAGACAAGATTTCCATAAACACAGGAAAGGTCGTGAACACTCACCTTAAAATAAAGTTCCTAGCAATCGGTGCTTGCTAACGGAGATGCGTTTAGGCAGTGTCACTCATCGAGCAGTCTTTGTACAGGTCCGGTTTTCAGCTTCACTGACGATTTCAGGGGGCTAATCAAGGGTTTCCTCAATCACTGATACTCCCTGAGAATCTTGCCAACGTGCAGAGCTTCGTTCGTTTTATCACCACTGTCAGACTAAGTTTGATACTGTTTACAAAGTTCAGAAAGCATGAGTGCTTTGCCTTGTGATGGTATAATGGAAAGAATAACTCAATTCTGGCTGAACTGTTCATTCCTGAGCCTCTTCAATATTACAAAGGTCATTGTCGCGATTGAGATGAATCTCCAATAATTCAGACATTGAAAGAATAAAATAACATGGTGTTTCGAATAATACCGATGTATTGATCCTTGCACAAATACACAGAAGCACTTTCACTGATCACAAATATGAAAACACGAATATCTTAACAGTTTAATCCAAGTTCCGTCACAAAATACTGGGCTCAATTCTCGTGATGCGAATTGGAAATGGATCCTACTATATCACAGATGGCCAGACTTCAGGTCATAGAGAGTCTGTCTGAGAGTAACAGTACTAAATGTGCAAAATCATTCACTTGTTAATTCCAATATGGCACGTGCATGAGTTAAGGTTACTGTTCATGCGACTAGGCATAACTTGACACTAGAGATGAGGTAGGTACAAAATTTGGGGTTGAGGTAAGGATTGTCACTACTGGCGACACAAAGTAAGTTTACAGGCCTTTCGGACATTAACCTCTCAGGAGGGGTGTGTCAAGGTGTCCTGGAAGCTAGGCCGGGTCCTTAAAGATTGACTACCGGGACTGAAGGCCTTACTTATAAACCCGGGCTCTAGTAGTATTAGGTGTTTTAACATGCCAAACTCATTTTGTGGAATTAAATGGAACAAACAACATTAATAAATGCTTTGAATCTATACAATTAAACACTTTTTAACAGCACCATACCACAGACGCAGTGTATTTTGTAAATAAATGCTAATAGCTGTTTTTTTTTTTTCCCCAACAAAGATGTTTGTATTATTTTTATGTATTTTAGTTGCTAGTTAGCTAGTTAGTGCCCAGCAAGCTGGAAAAGTATTAAATACTGAATAAATGCAACATACTGTATTTGTGTAAAAAAATGCTGGTGGATATTGCCGAACATGTTTTTGATTGTGGTTATCGCTCACTGTTTATTGCCGGTGGTGTTAAGAATTCCATTTTTGTGGCCTATATTAGCTGCAGTACAGTTGAAAACCACAAATACTTTGCCATTTGTACACAAAACCATTAGTGTAAATGAGTTGTCGAGCCCCGGTTTTACAAGTACTAGATGTTACCAGACAGTACAACTATTTCACGACACAGCAATTTTATGTTACAGGAATTTTACGAGACAGCGATTTTATGATACAGCAATTTTACGACTCAACGATTTTACAGGGTAATTTTCAAGCACTGTGGGACTGCATAAAATCAGCGTTCTAATGTACCTGTTAGACTTAAAATGTGCTCCATGGTTTTTTTTTTTTTTAATCAATAATTTAGATTCCAAAAGTAGAGATTTTATTCTAAATCAATTGTAGTGGAGTTGACGGAATTTATCGATTCTGGAATCAGAATCTAGCCATTACTATCAGAAATGTTATATCAGAACTCTACTGTAGTGAATGTTCGTTATTCAACTTGTTGTCATCACACGGCTTGCAACATTTTCTGCTTGAAATTTTTTATGCTGTAGCTTGGTAGTTTTTGCTGTTATTAGAATATAGACTATCCCATAACAATAGCTGATTCGCCTGTGGCTAAGGAATAAAAGCCGTAGAATTTTTCTTACTTGTAATTATGGAAATACTGTAAGCAATTTTTTTGCGGCCAGGTTGCCTTAATCTTACCAACAAAGAGCACGGTGTTGAAAGGATTTTTATTTGTACTTCACGAATGTCATTTCATAACTGAGCCTTTATTTTTGGACCTACACCATTGTGAATTAGTGTTGTCAAATCATGGAAAATCCAATTTTTTTTAAATGAAAGGAAGAGACCGCTAGGCTATCAGTATGTACAAAAGACAGAAGTACAAGTACTCTCGTTTTAGTACTTGACAGATACACACAAAAATGGGACAACACATAATCGCGGAAGCACGTATCGCGATGATTCGCTGCTTAGAGCAGCTTCCTTGGGCGAAGAGACATGGCTGACTGAGGTGTGGCTGCTGATGCACCGATGCTGATGCACCTAGCGGCCAATGGTTGAACTGATATGAGGCGGGAGATTCAAAAGCGTCAAGTAGAAGAGGATGTGTAGAGGTTATTGAGTATATACGAGTGCAATGGTTTTGGAATGGCAGGGGTTTTTAAAAATAAAACATTCACTTATAATTGAAAATAGTATTTGTGAACATAAACAGTATTTTTCGCTTCAATAGTTCTTGGTGGCCTGTAGGCATCATTCGGATTAAGAATGTGGCCTGTGTTTTATTGAAGGTTAAAAACATTTGATTTGAGATATGGAATGTGGTAAAGCATTAATTGACATTGCTATTTTTAATTTATGTTATTTACCTAAACAGGTGATGCTGATTAATGCTGTGAAGGATGTAGCCTCTGCTCTTGGTGACTTGATCCAGGCCACAAAGGCCGCTTCAGGCAAAAGTATAAATGACCCATCTATGAACCATTTGAAAGACTCTGCCAAGGTGAGTTTTGCTGCTGTTCAGCCTTCGACAAAGTAGACCTTTTAGCATATCATGAAGAAACATATGCTGCAAACTTCTGCTGAATTTCCCCTATAAATATTTTTTTGCTTGAATAAATTTTACTTTTTGTTTTGCATGATTTTTTATTTGTATTGGTAGTTTACATTGTGGTTTTGTGTAGTAAATAATACCAAGAGTGTTTATTGTTTTCAAAGTTCATGTTTTGTTACTAAAAATACTTGCTTTTTCCATTTACAACAATTGTACTAATTGGTCCTTTAATGATGTATGTAGAATTCACATACATATTGTCTTAGAAGGGATAGACAAACAATTTGAGAAAATATGGTTTTGGGACAAACAATGCAATGACGATGAAACTTCAGCTCCAATAACTATTATTCTCAAAATATCAGGAACTACGTAAAAAGCTGCAAGAAATTTTTCAGTACATTTAACTCCCGATTCAACGACCCTAGCAATAACAACCCTTCTCGCAAGAAACATAAAACATTGGGAAAAGTTTAATTTTTTTTAAAATAAATAGATACTATTTACAGTGAAACCCCTTATTTACTCTTTCCAGGGGGACAGGGCGAAAAAGTGTAAATAGCGGGAAAGTGTAAATGAAGGGAAATCACAAAAAAACCTTTCAGCTTACCTTATTTAGTACTTTTGTTTTCATTTTGCTTAAAAATCTCTCTACAGGTAAAATAAAAGTGATAGTATTCATGCAAGCTATGTATTTATCATATTTTGTTACATAAAATTTGGTACAGTGTAAGTTACCAATATCGGAATCAAATATATTGTTACAGGAAGATTTATCACACATGCACATACCAAGAAAACATCTTCAAATGTTAGATCCGATTTTTTTTTATCTTTTGGTAAATACTGTTCCGCATTTTACCATTTTTTTGCAAATGCTATCATGAATTTTGACAAAAACGGTAAGCATTTGAATGGGAATGTACAGTTCTTCATTATTCAGATCAACACATGTTCCCACGAACTCATCACACTTCTTCATTATTACAGTATCTGTTTTTGTTTTATCAACAATGTTAGCTATTTTTTTTTTCGATTACATTACCGTTTTAATAACCATCTAAATCACGCTGCACTAAAATGGAAATGATTTAAAACACAACTGCTTGACTTTCAAACACGTTTTGCAAATTTTAGGTTAAAGTAACAGTTATTTGCGCTTACAAAGACAAATGAACGTACGTGAAGAGATCAATGTTGCCAACGTGAATATATCGATAGCGTCCGGGACAATCGATAGCACTAGCGGCAGCAGCGTTTTCTTGCCGCCATCTTGAATTTATTGTGCCGTGAGCGTTAGCATTACACGCGATCACGGTCATTCTCCTATGGCTTTGCACGTGATCACCAACCTGTTGTGCTGTTTCTTTGTTCTATTTCCAAACCAATTTAGATGTCCTTTCTTTGTCATCTATGACTTTGAAATCTCGTGTTTTTACTGTCTTCGGATGGCGAAAACGTGGGCAAAAAACGTAAACAGCGGGAAAATTAAAATTTTGATGATGTGGTATGCTGAAAAATGTAACACTGCACTAAATGGCAGACAAACGGGACCTGAAGAAAAAAGTGCAATTCGCGGGAAAACTTAAATAACGGTAACGTAAATACGAGGTTTCACTGTAAATTCAAAGAAAATAGCAGTAAAATTCTATAAGTATTGCAAAATGATTAATGCCACAAATGGTTGCAGTTCTTTTCTGGAGAACTGTACTGCTGTACACGTGCATCTGTTCTAAAAACAGATGTCACCTTGCTGATGCCCACTGCCTGCCCTCCCCCCTTCCCTTCTCTCTCTCTCTCTTCTCCCTCCCAATACCCCAGGCCGAAGCCACTGGTAAGGTCCGCTCACCCATATTTCATCACATGTGCGCCATAACTTTTTTTTGCATCTGTGATTTCTCATGCTCTTGTCTACACTAGCCTTTCTTTGTGCCTATGATATTATTATTTTGATCCGTGATCTGTTTTCTGGATTTCTCTTGGTTTTATTATCTGTTGAAGATCCGTTCTTATATTTTTTAATTCAATTATCTAATGTTTTGGCTTGTGTTTCTAACCATTTTTGACGATACTGTCTGTTTTTATTTGATTCAGATTTCTGACTTTCGGTTTCAACTAAATGACTGGAAAAAACATTTCAACAGAAGCTTTGATGTAGAAAGATTTCTCTTGAATGTATCTAAGAGCTGCATTAGAGTTTTGTTAATAGGTTCATGTAACTTAGGTAACCTTGTTTGAACGACAGTACAGTGTCATGGAATGTAGGTGTTTGTGACATCATACGAAAGTAAAGTTTTTTGCTTTGTTGTGCTCTTAATTAGTTTAAACATTTGATTATGTGTAAATGGGACCATCATTATTGGTAGAAGTATTCATATTCCAATAGAAACAATTGGAGTTCTGGCAGATATGTTTGGCATTCTGCTAAATTTTTTATAGTGTTTTAAAGTGAACTTCATTCTTTTGTTTGTAATGTTGTGTAGGCTATCAGTGGAAACTTTTAATAAGTAGCGTACATGTTATGGTTGATATATTACACTATTTATTGGTATTATTGAAATAGTAATGCAACCAGTTGATATTTGTGTATGTAGTTAAACATTTTTGAGTTTAGTTTGCAAACTACATTAAAAGTATGAGAATATCACAGAAACATTATGAATGCTACATGGAAGTAGTTTATAGAATGTCACATCAAGGCAGTTTGGTTTGTATTGCAATTTTGATATGTTTGTGGTTCAGAATGTTGGTCAAAAATGATACACAGCCACAAATGTTTCTAATCATATAAATAATTGGAGTTTTCTAAGAAATTTCATATCTACCTATCGAAGAACATTTTTTATGGGCCTTCCATTAATGTAACCTGAAAATTTGTGTGTTAAAAGATATGAAACCTTAAAATTTTGCCCATGGTGGTCCTATTATGTATCTCACAATTTCTGTGAATCTTTTCACAGAAAGTGAGAGAACATGTTTTTTTCTTTCTCACTACCACAACTGACATTGATTACTGTAGCTAACAGATATGTCTTCACAAGTGAATGATCTCATCAGCATTACTGCTTGTAGTGTGGTCACTTCAGAAGATTTGTTATTGCCGTCACTTCAGATGACTCGTTATTGCCTTATTTTATTCTCTGTGAAAGTTTTCACACTGTGGCCAATATTGATTAAATTTCAAGTTTGTTTTCAAATGCCTAGTGCGTAGTGAAAGTGTGTCAGTTACAGGATGTCCCATTTGAAGTCAAGTTCAAGGGATTTTATAAACAGTAATTAATAAAATTGACAGAGTTGCTTTGCTCTGTGTGAAATGTGATAGCTGTGGAAGTCATTTCAAAATGCAGTTGCACTATCTCATTGCAGCCGATAGGAGTTGTGCTATTCAAGGTTACATGTAATTATGTGCTGAGTGCAGCTCTTTCTCTTAAATATAGCCTGCTTGCACTACATTTATACCCGTAGCTTCTTATTTCATCAGCAGCCTAAAATATTTTCAGTTAAGCCCAAGAAAAGATAATTTTAACCATAGAACAAAGCAGATCCACTATGTAATTTGTTTGAACTTTACACTTAAGGGTTTCCATAGGCTGGTAGGGAGAGAATAGTCATTTTATTTAATCTTTAAAAGAACTGTGCAATGGGAGTGTATGACTAGATCCAGTCAGTCATTTTATTACTAATGCACTTTTGGTTGAAGATTATCTGGTTTGCTTGTCTACTGATACAGTTGTTAATGTACTTGAAAGATGTAAAAAGTTTGTCCACTGTTTAAGTAAAAGCCATGTACTGAATACAATGGTAGCTGACATAGATTAGTCAATTTTTTGTTGCTGAACTTAAATTGTGCATGGAGTTTACATTTTTGAATAGTAAAAAAAAAATATGGAGTCACAATTAAGATGGCATTGTACATAAATTAATATCTGTCCCATTTTAAGTCAATGAAGAAAAATTTTAAAATGGAAATAATAGAAAATTTGAGCAAACATTTTACCATAGTAATAATGTATTTCTGATCAAATGTTTGTGACCCGGGATTTTGTATTGTTGTGATGCAACAGATGTTCACAAAGTTGACAGAACCAGCTGTCTAAGGTTGTGCTTTTTTGGTATTTGTTCATTGATTTCTGAACATCGGTAGATTCTGATACAGACCTCGGCCGCAGAGGCTGTTGCATCAGCCTGCATTTGCGTGCAGAATCAAGAAGCTGTGATGTTAGGAGGATCCTAGCCTTGGGACAAAGAATGTTGTGTTTGTCCAGTGTCCTGATTATTTTAGTTACTATGTTATTTTCCTTGTTCAGTGTAATTTGAGTTTGCACACCGGAAGTAGATCCCCTGTTGTCCGCCTTCATCCCACTTCAACTTGTGTGTCCTATGACTATGGGGCTCACACTACCAACGATCTACTTGAGATTCTGCAGCTTCCGTCTGCCACTAAGCAGTGGCTTCTCTGCGCTCTAACTGGGTGGACGTATCACTACGACCTGCAGACATTCCAGGCTTGTATTCATTAATGACTCAATTTCTGTCACCTTCATTCTTTCTTGCAACTATCTATTTTGTCCTCAACCAGCCTGTTGCTCGGGAGGTCTTCTATGTGGTCATTTTTGTCATATGGCTTCCTTCAATGCAATTGCTCTTTAGTAGCCACATGCCTCCAAATTATGGCTTAATATAAACTGTTTCGTGCCCTAGCGCCTGTGACTCTGCTTAATTTTGCCTTATTGCTTTTTGAACTTGCATAGTTGTATGTTGTTAAATGGCAGGTGTCTTCAGACCCTAATTATCAATGTGTTTTGTTTTCTCATTGTATATTGTGCATCACACTGTTGCATCTCATTGCAGCAAACATGGTGATTCATGGTTATTTTTTTAAACATCATCATTTCCAATGTATTTTACCTTATTTGGCATCTTATCCTCGAGCCACACAACAACACAATGTCCAGTCTACAAACTAGTGCCTGCAGTTGTCCTGAAAATGTAACTTTAGCTCTAATCTTGATGAAGCTGATAAAAAGGTGCGAGAAAGATTATTAAGTAGTATGCATTTATGTACCATGCTCTCTTAATGTCTACCATGCTTGACACAAGCTCTCAGACTGTATGGGAAATTAAAACAGATAAACAAATAAAGTTCAAGTGTACGAAAAATTTATCAATACATCTAAACTGTAAGAATTTCCAAGTTTAGTTTCTAACTACGCTTATTTTTCCACCTGGTTTATCTGCTCTGAGAAGAGAAAACTGGCAGATTATTTAATGTATCAGTAAATGAAATAGTTTATTTATGTAACAAAATGTTGACTTTGTTTACTACCAAGATTATTATATACATAGCATGTCTGTATGGGTCATTATATAGTAGAACCCTTTTTTTACACCCCCGGTCTTTACAATTTTCAACAAGATTATAAATTTCGCTCAGTTTAGACTTTCCTGCATTTTACAACATTTTTTCCAGGTCCCTTGAGAAGTGTGAAAAAGGGGTTCCGTTGTATATTGTTATTTAAGTTTTATGCCAATAAAGGGGTTTTAAAATTTTTTTGGTCTTCCTCCTCCCCTCTTTACTTACACATTTTCTAATTGTGTGAATGAAAAGAAAGATACAGGAGTGCTCCTGCATTGCATCGTGGAGAGTCTGTGAAGAAATAATTTTATCTACTTATATCCTAGGAAGGGAACAGTTACACTTCTTTCAGCAACTGTTGGTATGCAACACATTTAGTGCACCAGGCATGCAGCAAACCACAGACCGTGCATTGCTGACCACTGGATAATCTCCTTCTAAATTGCCAGCCGCAGCTTCCGCTCCTCCTCAGGTGCATGCACAGCAGCCGAGTGGAGGAAAAGAGCAGATGCATGAGTGACTGGCCAGCCTCTCCACCTTTTTTGCATGCCTTTCTCCTCTAATCAGCGAGTATATAAGCAAGAACATAGCAGCACAGGGTACTTGTTATGCTAATTAATGGAATAGAAGTGCCTCCAGCAGTAAAAGTGGAGTATCATGGGAGACTGTTAACAATTTAA
Organism: Medauroidea extradentata; assembly: GCA_003012365.1. Lineage (NCBI taxonomy): Eukaryota > Metazoa > Arthropoda > Insecta > Phasmatodea > Phasmatidae > Medauroidea > Medauroidea extradentata. The sequence continues at coordinate 9,063 of PNEQ01091868.1, forward strand.
AGACTGTTTCCCTTGCAATGGAAGTCAATACAGCTAGCTTCGTAGAGCATAGTTTGCTACCCTCTATTGTCACCAAGTACTTTATTGTGACGTCGGTTTAGGGTCCGCCCTGGGCTGTCTAGACTCTAGTGTGTGGAGATCTCTGTCAGTGGGTAACCATTTTGGGGGTATTAAAGAGGAGCCAGAAACTTACTATTGACAGTTTGGGGTAAAATGAGAATTTAATAAAGCTCTGCTTAATTTCTGTTTTCAGCCAGTTTGTATTTTTTCTCCGCATGTTAACATAACACTGACACATGTTTTTACTTACTTGGGTTTGTAAAGTGTTTATGCTTACATAACACTACTCTGAAAAATGATATGTATAATATCTACTCATTAATTACACACATGATCAATAATAACTATCCTTAACGTTAGTTTATTATAAATACTATACCTGCAAAGTGGCTTCTACATCATGCAGATTTCTGCACTTTAGCTCGTTAACTGCGCTCACTCTGTTTTGCTTCCCGAATAATTTGTACATAGTTCATAGAGAAAATGTCAACAATTTCACATGTAAAACAACTACGGTATGAAATGGAAATCGCAGAAAAGCTTGCAGGTACAGATACAGTACCTATATCAAGAATAATGAGTACTATAACAACCACCACCTATTGTCAGTAGCTCGGGCATACAACTACCGTGAATGTTTTATATATGAACATGTAAAGTGACAATAAATCAACAACCACTACGAATGGAACATATTTTCAGATTCAATTCAGTTTATGTGGTACATGCCCAAGGAAGAAAGCGTGACCACTATCGCGTCCCATACATTGGAAACAAGGAGTCACCTCTGTTATTATTAACATATTTCTGTACCTGTAGGCCTGCAGCAACCGATAATAGTGAATAAATGACGTAAGGAACAAAAAAGGTACTCGTTTCCAAAAGCACTCAGACAAAACCATTATTTAGATACAGGCACTCAAAAGTCAGAGTATTTTATTGTATTGAAATCTTGGTTGCAGAACTCTTATGTTGGCATTTAAAATAACTGTGGGTTTTAGCCATTTGCTACTTGATAATTTGTATGTTCATTATATCATACTACAGTACGTGCTAAACAAACCCCAGCTATGTGTATGTTTATTACAAGAGTTACCCTGTTGTTTTTTTTATTTCCGACTCTTGGCGTCAAAACCTTTTCAAAAGTCAACGTATATATATATTTCAGAATGTACTAACGAAATGTTGTTTGTTCAATTTATGGATTTACCTCTTCCAGCATTTTTTAAAATGATGCAAAACCCTTTTTATTGCCAAATTTTCTGGGTTCCCTTCAACTGATTCGAGGTTTACTTGGATGTATTTTGTTAGTCAACAACTGTATTGCAGAATGCATTTTCTTGAGAGCAAGGTTCACAAATAAGCCAATTTTGGGCACACTTACCTATATTATTTTACCAGCTATTGTATAGATGTCACTGAATCAGACATGTGCATTTTACTAGTAAACGGTGCATTCTAAGCACTTTCAACAAGATGGTGTTTTTTCTTAGTTTAGATTAAATGGGTAAAAACACAATGTGAAATGATCACTAAACTGGTGGAACTCAATGTGAAATGATTACTAAACTGGTGGAACACAATGTGAAATGATCACTAAACTGGTGGAACACAATGTGAAATGATCACTAAACTGGTGGAACACAATGTGAAATGATCACTAAACTGGTGGAACACAATGTGAAATGAT
>PNEQ01091869.1:0-10812 GCA_003012365.1 Medauroidea extradentata
CAACTAAGGCATATTGGGCACAGTGGAATTCACTTGTTCTGAAGAATGGTGTCCTCTACCGGAACTGGGAGAGTGCAGATGGCAGACATGAACACCTACAGTTGGTCCTCCCAGAGAACAAGGTCCCAGAGGTACTGAAGGAACTCCATAATTCAGTGTCAGGTGGTCATTTCGGCATTAATAAGACACTCAACAAGGTTCGAGAGAGATTTTACTGGCTTCATTAACGTGAAGATGTCGACAGATGGTGCCGAATGTGTGACGACTGTGCCGCAAATAAAGGTCCGAGGGTCAGAGGCCGAGGTCGTCTCCAGAAGTACAATGTCGGTGCCCCATTCGAGAGAATGGCGGTCGACATCTTGGGTCCCTTGCCAGTAACCGAGAGAAACAATCGGTACTTGTTGGTGGTGCAGGACTACTTCACCAAATGGCCAGAGGTTCTTCCTATATCGAATCAAGAGGCCAGTACAGTGGCTGATGCACTGGTCGAACATGTGTTCTCAAGGTTTGGGGTGCCATTGGAACTTCACTCGGACCAGGGGCGGAATTTCGAAGCGAACCTGTTCCAAGAAGTGATGAAGATAATGGGTATAAAGACCCGAACCACTCCGCTACATCCACAGTCTGATGGAATGGTTGAACGCTTAAATCGCACCCTGGAGCAGTATCTATCCATCTTTGTATCTGATAATCAAAAGGATTGGGACTCCAAAGTACCACTGTTTCTGCTAGCATACCGTTCTGCTGTTCATGAAGCAACTTAGGTGACACCATCAAGGATGCTGTTTGGAAGAGAGCTCCGTCTCCCAAGCGACCTGATGTTCTGACGACCGGCGGAGGAAGACCAGATTGCATCTCCAGTGTATGCCAGCGAGTTACGTCGCAAGTTGGTTCACACTCACAACTTTGCCCGGCGACACCTTAGGATCAACACCGACGGGAAGAAGACTCGCTACGATAGGAATGCACCAGATGAAACATTTCAAGAAGGTCAACTAGTGTGGTTGTACAACCCTCAGAGAAAGAAGGGGTATTGTCCTAAGCTGCAGAAGAATTGGGAAGGCCCTTATGAAATAGTGAAGAAGATCAATGACGTTGTTTCGGATTGTTCGTCGAGGCTCTCGGGCGAGAGGACCTAAAGTTGTACACATCGACAGATTAGCCCTCTACGATGGACCTGAGGCTGTTGTGTCTGTTCGGGACGAACAGACTTAAGGAGGGGGCAGTGTTGCATGCTGTGTTTCCGAGGGCGGGCTGGATGGGGCCTGTGTGGAAACACCCTGAGGGCTGGCCCATGACTCAAAGCCCAAGTGTCTCACAGTGGGAATCCCGCCGAAACTACGTCATAGATACCTGTCCCAACTGCGTTTTTGCCCTGCGAAGCGGCGTACGTGACTTAAACCACATCCGAAACATGATGAACTATCTAATTTTAGACCCCTGTAATGCGGTAATTCCTCTGCTGTTTTGCCTGGTATATAAGGGCTGAATCGACAAATTGGAGAGAGTTCGCTATTGGTCGTGCTAGAGGAAGGTGCTATGGTTGTGAAGACAGACTGGTGAAGACATCTTGGTGACGTCAGAGTCTACTGGGAGGCGGCAGGCGGCTACCTTCGGAACAGTGTTGGACGAACCAAGAGGACTGCTGCGCCGGGCTGACGGGCGAAGAAGGAAGTACGCGACGGGAGTCGAACCGAAGACCTCAAGAGTGAAGACAGCGGTGCACTCAGGGTGCTGCGCAGCACACGACGATTCATCACTACGGCGGACTATTAAGGTTGTACACTGTCACTATTTGAAAGACTGTTGATAGGATATATGACTGAATTTTGTTGTGATTTGTACAGTTTAATTAATGGATGATATACATTTTTTTTTGTGCTTTAATTGACAAAGTTAATTAACGTGTCCGTGACACAGGAGTAATTGTGTGCATAACTAATTGTGTTGTGAGAGTTGTAGTTGATTACTGTTTTGTGTATTTCGTAGCTTTGTGAGCTATTAAATCCAGTACTTAATTTAACTCTTTTATTTATAATTGTAAGACCTCTATCCCAAAGAACTCATGGGAATTGCCCACATATAAAGTTTATGTCTCAAACTTGTAACAATATTATGAAGTATTGTCGTTCAAAATAAACTTAATTTTTCGTCTGGAGAGTTGAAACATTTTTTCCAAATGTATTTATGCTGTATATGAAATTACTGCTGTGGTGGCAGTATGCAGAAATAGTTTTTATTAGGCTTACATTTTTTGTGAGAATATGTGTATCTGTGTGAACTTTGTTTTAAAAATTTACTGGTTTTGTGAAAGTAGTATTTGTTAACACAAGTACAGCACTAAATTCTGTACCTGTGATGAGTTCTTTGATGTCATCACAAGCAATCGTTTGGTGAGTAATGTTATGATTTAATTTAAGGCTTATTAAAATCAGATTTAATTTACATTTGGTTGTGATTTCTGGTTAAATATTTTTCAGAAAAAAAATTGAATTTGTTACTGTAAAATATTTCAGTTATGTAAATGTCAGGGAATTTTTTGGCAGGAACTCTGTAGCCACCCTGACAGAGCACATCAGCCTACTAAGGAATAGCTCCACCCTGACTGCCTCGTTGTAAGGAAAATTTTCTGCAAATATAAAGTGAGATAAGTTAAAGTGTATCAGTCTTGTTTGTCCCACAAAGCCGCTTAAAGTCGGTACCAACCTCTCTGTACTTGGCGGGGACTATCCCAGGTGGCTGTACACTATATGCAACAAAATTGTGCACCTCCTCGTGTGCCATATCTACTGTGGTTGTCTTGCAGTTCATACCACTGAGCAAATATTCTACATGAGCTACACAATTTGCTACCTTATTGCATCGGGTTGCTGTTGTGCTTCTGTTTCTATATTGTATAATTGTTAGTGGTCTATTGTTTAAACTGTTCTCGTCTGTGGCTTGTATGGCCTACGTGACACTTGCTGGCTAGAAACTCTCTATGTATCTCTTGCATGCTATTTCCAGCTCTGCCTTAAATTTACCGCACTGTTCTACAACCTTTTGCTTTGCATTTCAACCCATTTATATGCTCTTCCATATCACACATTCTCACCTTAATTCAACAAATATCTTGCCTAGTTTGCCTTTCACCCTTTTATATTTCACCTTTTGCCACGTCTATGTTACCTTTTATTTCACCTTTCACTCCTTTTGCAACCAACAAATGAGTAAACATTGCCTGATATCTAGTGACCCCATGCCTTCTTTCTCTCTCATTCTCTGTCTTAGCTCTGATGTATCTAAATTCCCTGACATTGCAACCCCAGGGCTCTTTGAACCTGTTCCCAAACTCTGCTCACTCATCACAACATCCACGTCTTCTACCGAGGTCATTTACCCGGATCGCTTGTTGCCTATTGGTTCAATTACCTGTAAACTTGACCTGCACAACGTACTAATTCCCGTGGTCTCATTTTCATTTATTAAATCTACCTCATTACCTGCCAGATCCAGCGCTTGCTTGATTCGTGATAGCATCTTTGCTGTCTGATGAAGAGCCGGTCAGTGCCTCCTTCCACCATTGCCTTTACTATTTGACTGTGGACATTCCACACTATTGGGACTCGTTGATGTTTGTTGTAGCGTGATGGCAGTGGAAGATGCTGCGAGTGGCATTGACATTACTCCCGACCAAGATGGTGGCGTGATCAAGGAGATACTAAAGTCGGGTGTTGGTGACGAATGTCCGTGTTCTGGAAGCAAAGTGAGGGTCCACTATGTCGGCAAGCTGCTGGATGGCACGGAGTTTGACTCCAGCAGGTCACGAGGAGAGCCATTCGAATTCAGTCTGGGCAAAGGTAACTTGGTTTAGTGAGGTACCGTGTTTTGTCTTTGGTGTATGTACGTACAGGACATTTTTCTCAGAATTTTGCTGGTTTTTTATTTATGACAGTTCAGAAATTAATTTGTTTCCATGTTCTCTGCTACTAAAAAATTGAACTTGACTAGAATTTTTTACATCATGTTAGCTAAATAAATGTCTTTAGTTAACTTTTTTATTTAAAGCGTAGTAAGCCGACCAGCAACTAGGGTCTTCTTTTGGTTCCACATTGTAAATAAATTAATATATTTGAAGTACAGATAGTGTTATAGTTGTAAATAGTAATATTATGTATAGAGGGTAAAATTGTTGTGTCTTAAGAAAATTTGTTACAGTTTAAATTGTTAGGTATTATGGACATTAGAGGGTCAATATAATCTTTTTGACTGCAGAAAATGTTTGTCCACAAAATGTTTGAATGTGTTCCAGTGTTTCAGGCACATGTATGCAACTAGTGTTAACCACATATAAATGAAAGCTAATTTTATTATTGATGTACAAATAAGAGTACTACACATGTCAAGATTATCTTCACGTTTTATTAAAGTCACAGTCATTCTTATTTTCGCTGCGTTCGCCGAAGTCAAGTGTAAAGAATGGCTGACTAAAAATGTAACAAAACTTTTTTTCTGTATTGAGTTGATAATGTTAACTTATGTTATGCTTGATTTTGCAGAACATAGCGAAAATAAGAAGAAAGTGACTTTGATAAAATGTTAAGATAATGTTGATATGTGTATGTAATACTGTTATTGCTACATTGATAATAAAATTATCCTTAATTTGTACGGGGTTAATGCGGGTAGCATACATGCGCCTGAAACACTGGAACTGCTACTTAAGATGCTTCAAATTTACCCTCGATACATACATACTCACACTCTCACTCTCACACCAGTGGCGGCTCGTGGGTATAAAAGTCTGTGGAGCTACTGGAGTACTAGATAAAGAGGCAGGGGGCCTCCTTGTAAAGCAGTCGGTCGGGTGGTCATCCCCCAGAAAATTGAGATTTCTGGGTGGGAAATGATACTATTTTAAGCAGTTTTAGTATCTGAACATAAAATGTATATTTAAGCAGTTTTAGTATCTGAACATAAAATGTACTGCTAGTATAAATTTGAATTTTTTATACTAAAATTTGATTGAGAGAGGAATTTAAGCAAACCTTTATCAAACCTGGAGACTTGTCCACTCAAAATTAGTATTGTATTAATACCAGGAGAATCATATGTTGCATAACAATACACATTGTAAAGCATTATTTACATTAAGTAAATAAATGTCATGTAGGGAGAGTAGTATATTAGGCAGTTAAGTTGGCGTCTGTGCTCCCTAGTGCTGTTATCAGGAAGGGAGGGTGAAGAGAAACTGATATCCAACATATCCTACTGCCAGGTACTAGCAGGGTGGAAAACATTCTGCGTCTTCTATCGCACACTGCATAAGTGTAACATATATGTGGGAATATGTATCTATCTTTCAGGATAGGCGAAAACTATTATGAGCTGCTGTATTTTACTACCATCCGTAAAAATACACAAGCTTTCGAAAAAAAACTTTTCAGTTAACCAAAATAACGGATTATGTTATTGTATTAAGTCAAACCTGAAAATTAAATTATTTATTCTACTACAGAATAAGTCAGAGAATACACTGCTCACTGGGGGAGGCCACGGTCGCGGCGGTGACGTCAGAGTGGATGTCGTTGAGCCTTGCCTGAAGGTGGAGTTCAGGACAGTCGTCTCCTCCCCACGGGACGCAAACTTGAGCGGGTACTGGCCCACCCCCCTTACAATCTGAGTCGGCTTTTCCCCCAACGAGCGGTCAGATTTAGGGTTAGCTGGAAACTAGGAACCCGAAGAATGGGGAGGGGAGGAAGGGTGGCGGTTTTTCCTTTTCCTTATTGTTGCTGCAGGCCTGCATTAGCTGCAGGAGTGTAGCCATACAATGGAGGTCTCGGTGTAGGTGGTCACAGCGTAGTCCTAGTTTTGGTCCTCGTTAACAAGGTTGGGCGGCAGTGGTGGTAGCAGGGACTCTGACGAGAAGGTGGGGTGCAGGAGAGGGTTTTGACGTGTGACTTTGCAGTGGGGCGTGAGGGTGATGGGACTGAATTGGGAGGGGTGACGGGGAGATGTTCGAGGAGCGGTGGCACCTCCAGTGACCTGATGAGTAGGACGACACCCTCCACAGTCTCTCCTCGATTTTCAGCTGCAGCAACGTCCCTCTGTGCTGTGAAGATTCTCGTGTAGGGGTTTGGTTTGGTCCAAACCTTTTTGACCAATTCCGCTAGCTTGGCACGAGCGGCCTGCCTTTTGCCTGCCCTATACTTGGGCATACCCAGGAATAGTTTACCTTTGGCGAATAGTTAGAGACGTTATTTGAAAGGAGAGCAGGTGTCCTGAGTAACTGGGTCAACAAACTACAGGGGCTCCAAAAGGCTAACGGGTTTAGCAAAAGGATGTGACTCATGAGTCCAGATGACGTGTCTCACGTTGAACTTATTGAGTCTGATGCAAAGCACAGTAGCTACTATCCTAGCTGTGTCCCACCGCTGACAAAAAGCCGCAGATGGGGTAAATAGACGGGGCGACAGTCTTCCAGAACAAGAGTTAGCTTGCTGGTCTCCAAGTTTACTTACTTATAGACCCAAACTGCTGTATACTCAAAAATAATTAAATTGGGAGTGGGTAAAAGAAAGGGACAGAGAGTGAAAAGCTAAAGCAGACAAAAAGGGGAGGTCCATTTAAGCTGTTTTATTGCTCATAAAAGAACAATAAAACTACCCTGTGCCAAGTCGTTATTGCTGTGAGGTGGCAGAAGCAGCAACATAAAAGCACTAGTGCCTGTGGTGAGGTCAACGCTGTTGACGTAGGCTCGGCTTAATGTCTTGCTTGCTCTTGTGGTGGCTTTCTCTCTCACTCTCTCTCATGCGACGGGCAACTTCCCACAGACGCGTTCTGTCGAAGGGCAGCGGACGCTGGAACCCTCTTCTTCCCGACGAGAGAAAATTGTAAAAATAACTACTAGCAGAATAAACTTAGTAGAGCAGATAAATCTGCCAGGGTTCGAGTGTGTTGTTTCGGCCGGCGGAGCGAGGTGCGAGCGTGGTCACAAGAACACTGACTAGCTGATACTCAACGACACACACTACTAACTCTTCGGCATCCGTGCGTGTTTTCTACATGTACGGATGGTCTTGGAAATGATGAGTGAGCCCTTGATTGGCCGGCCGTCTTGGAGGCAGGAGTGCGCAGGTTTGATGCGCGCGAGGCAGTTGGCAGCAGGGGTTGCTTGTAGGGGTGGTAGCCCTCCCTTCTGAGCTCAGCTTCTTGTACAGCGGGTAACGTATATCCTTGCGGCGCGCGGTAATCCAGCAATGTCATCCTATCTGCCTCGGACAAGGACGTGAAAGAACTAGCGGAGGATGGACACAAAGGGAGAAAAATATTAAGGGTGCTGTCTGGTACAGGGTGCACATAACATGTGCAGGATAGCAGTGAGAGATAGGACAAGCTGTGGGAGAAAAAGATGGGAACTGGCTTAAGGCAAGACGGAGGCTGGGAACCACAAAGCGATGCTGCGTAGCATGCGTCAATTCCCCCCTGCCTTCTTCTCGGCAGACGGGTTGCCTTCAGTGGCCTTCTGCTTGCATTCTTCCTTCTGCTTCTTAGAGGTTTGGAGATCTTCCTCTCACCCAGCCAGTGTTTTGGAGAAGTCCTCAGCCTAATGCATGTGCGATGCACCTAAGTGACGTATTGAACAGTCTCCCAAACAAACTGGCTAATCTTTGGAGAAGGGAGTGTTCGTAAAACTTTGCTGGGTCTAGTATTTTCGTGCATGTAAGAATTACATTAATGAGTTAAACTTGACTTGGCACAAAAAGGTCGGTTGGTATACTTACAAGTATGGTAAACTCTGTAACAACATAACATGATTATATATCTGGAAAACAGTCAGTACTCTTGAATGAACAATTGTTTATACAGTTATTTACAGGCTTGACTTGAAACATAACACACAATGCAATAAGTTTCATTTGTTCAGTTCTCTCTCTTTTCAGTCCAAATGTCTTTTATGTTTTCATTTGCTTTAATCATGTAAACTCAATTCATGGGAAGGTAATTTTGACACAATACAAAGAATGTAAGTTCACACTTGAATGAGCAAAAAAAAAAATGTTTAATATTGTATAATAAAAGAAACTGAATTTATTGAACAGTCTGCTAACATCAAGAATACAAACCTAGAGGTATTCTGTTTTAAAGGCCTTGAAGGTTTCAGCTCGCTGGGGAGCGTATAGAGCCTTCTTAGGGGAGGTGTTGGATTCAAACCCATGGGGAGGCTCCTCAACTCAATTGAGCATATTGGGGCTTAGAGATTTGAATAACACATATAACCCATGATACAAAAATACTCAATTGCTTGGTACTGTACACTGAAGTTCTCTCGTGCAGATAACTTAGCACTGTATTTCCAGTGGGCATGCAAGGATGCAGTTAAGGGAGTGCTCTGCTTTCAACACTTTTGGGGACTTTGTACTCTTACTATTCTAATCTTAACAGTATGCAAACCCAACTCAAAGCTAACCTACCCACTTCACTGTCTTAGGGTTTGACTTGGCGTAGCGCTGAAGTAGGGGTAACTCCAGTAGGGAGTTTCTTTGAGCGGGTGTAGAGGTTGGCAGGAAAACTCTACACGTAGAGTCTTTGCTGCGGATGCTGTCTCACGTGCTGGGACGGCATCCCGAGGTCTCGCTGTAGCGGCCCTGCTGTGAAGACGGGTCTCCCTTACAACCCCTCCACAACTGTACCCTGCGCTGCAGCAGGAGGTACTTGGAGGCGGTCGGGGGAGGGGAGTGCACTGATGGGCTCGTTGAGGTGGGCGTGGCCTTTGCTGAGGTTGCCATGGTGACCGGCCACGGGCAGACTGGTGGTAGCCCAGTGAGGGAAGTGGCTGCTGCCTGAAGTTCCCGTGGCTCGACACATGGTGGTGTGGAAGATGGTCTGTCTATCCTCTACCGTCTGATAACTGTGCTCGCTAGGAGTCGGAAGGTTGTAGGCTTGATTCTCTGTCAATGCACGACGTGTAGGAGGCTCGACTGCTATACATTCTGTTTCGTGGAATGGAGCCGGAATTTATACTGCCTCGTTTCTTGAAGGACATTGGTGTCGGCCACGCATGTTTTGGTTATGTTGCCCCAGTTATCTTGAAGCCAGTACGTATTTCCTCGTATTTGCACTATTCTGTTGGGGCCTTCCCATTTTGGATTGAATCCTACATGGAAGTGTGCTGTCTTATTGCTGAGTGCATGGCTTTTGGCGTACACGTACCCACTTTCACATATTCTTGGGGCAGGCTTCCCTGTGTTCTGTGGTGATTTTCGCTGGAGGTACTGTTGCTGAGAGCTGGCAGCCTTCTCTCTCCTGCAGACTGCCTTTCTGCGTAGGTGCTCTGCTGCTGGGATGTCAGTGGGATCTTCTTCCTATTCCCAGTCCTTAGGCCGTCAGATGCTGTGGCCAAACAAGAGCTCGCTTGATGAGGCTCCTATAGCTTCGTTATGGCGACGTCAGAGGTTTAAGATAGTCTCAGGGATGTATTGGTCCCAGTTTTTGTGGTCCTGGTCCATACGTAGTGTCAAGCCCTTCTTGATCTCTTGATTTCTCCTTCAGTCAGGTTGCTTTGGAGGTGATAACTGGGTATTGTCCATGCTTCCGTTCCCCATTGCTTCGTGGCTGTATTCTATTGCTGTTCTCGGAACTGGACTCCGTTGTCTGTCAGTACGGCCTTTAGAAAGCCCCATTTGGGGGAGAACACTTCGTCCATCTTTTGGATAATGGTTTTGGCATCAGCGTTTGGCAGCGTGTAGGCCTCGACCCATCTGGAGAAGAGGTCAGTGATGACGAGAGGATAACGTTTGCGTCTATGGGAAATCAGGTATGGTCCCATCAGGTTGACTGCTATGGTGCTCCACGGCGCTGTGGGCCGATGAGGCTTTGGTACTGTTTTCGTGGAGCCATGAGACTTGGTCGTAGCACATTTCAGGTACTGGGAGACATATTCTTGCAAATCTCGTCTAATTCCTCTAAATGTGAACCTCTCTCGGATAGTTCTTAAAGTTTTAGTTGTTCCAGGGTGGCCAGCATGTGGATGGTCGTGGTAATGCTGACACAGATCCGCCCTTATTACAGGTAGCACCCAGAGTTTCCAGGTTGATGTATGGGTGTCGTCCCTAGCCATACACATCCTCCTTCCTCTTTGTACTGCTGCGGTGCAGCTTGCAACAAGTTAGGAATGTCTGGAGTTTGCTGTTTTGCTTTTGCTCTGTCAACAGTGGCTGTCAGAGTTTGAATCATGACCTCGTCTTGAAGCACAGGGTTGGGCGGTAGATGTGGTGGTATCGCCCGGTCCCAGTAGTCTCTTGGCGGATCATTAGGTTGGTAGTTCGGTGCCCTGGATACAGCATCAGGCAGGTCATTGGTGCTACCTGGGCAGTATTCTACCGTAAAGTTGAATTCCTGCAATAGAAGTGCCCATCTTCCTAGCATTGACTTAATGGCGCTAGCTTTGTGCAGCTATGTGAGGGAGGGCCCTGTTGTGTGTTCGAAGGATGAATGGAGCAATCTTCCTTGTAGTAGCGGAATTTCTTTACTCCCCATATGACTGCCAGGCATTCTTGCTCATTGCTGTGGTAGCTGGTTTATGGTCAGCTGGGTGCTTGCGTAGGCGATTTGTTTATTGGTTCTGTTCTCGTTGTGATGAGTGCAATTTCATTTTCATGTCTTGTGGCTGCAGATATTTTATTATTCTATGGACGTAAAATTGTTTGTGAATTTTAAAGATCTGTGTATTTTAGATTTAAGGTGATTATGATCAGGTAGCTGATCTTATGTTGTATAGCAGCAATTGTTTAGATGTTTACTCTATGTCCAGGATAGTACTCTATGAAAAGA
>PNEQ01091870.1:0-10812 GCA_003012365.1 Medauroidea extradentata
GTTGATCGGGTATGGGGTGCAAGAAATTAAATAATAAATAATATAGATAGATTTTACATTTTTAGTTATTAAAAATATTAGGGGTTATGTATACATGTATACTGCATATCATGTGAACCTTACGAATGTCGAGCCGAAGGTTGCCGAGCATGGCCGAAGATTGCCGAAGGTTAACGAGCTTGGCCGAGCATACCCGATGCATTTTTTAACTAAATAATTGTAAAGTACAACACTTGAATTAAATAATCGATAGCTCTAAGATGGCGGCATTAGCAATAACTTCAAGGTCGAGCCGAAGGTTGCCAAGCATGGCCGAAGATTGCCGAAGGTTAACGAGCTTGGCCGAGCATACCCGATGCATTTTTTAACTAAATAATTGTTATGTAAAATTATTTTATATAATACGTTTTTATTAAATAGTTTTTTTAATAAAAATATTTTATTTTTATTAAATTAATTTTTTAATGCATGTGGGGTTAAAATGGAATGCGAAATCAAAAAAATTTTGGAAGACTCGGAAGAAACCTCCAAGATGGCGGTTTTAAACTTTTTTTTAATTTTTAATTTTTTTTTAATTTTTAAATTTTTTTTTTATTTTTCGAAATTGACGTCATTCAAGATGGCGGGCGGAAACAAGATGGCGGCCGGAAACAATATGGCAGCCGGAAACAAGATGGCGTTGGGGTGTCGGGTTACAGGGGTCAAAGGTCAAGGTCATGGGGTCAAAGGTCAAGGTCACCCTCACACCCTCAGCCCCCAGCCCCTGTGCCCGGACCGCCATTTTCCTTCTACTAACTTTAACAATAAAATATTCTTCTGTATGTAAAAGAGCTTACTACTTGCACATCATATTAGGCCCTACAGGTCTCATAACAATCGCTTATCGGAATTTTTAAATTTTTATTTTGTGATTGACACTTTTTGACAGAGAGTAATCAACAATTATTTTACCTTGTAATATGAATAACTTTTTACATTATTAACTTGTGGCGTAAAATTCATGATTGAAACAATTAGGTGGGAACATTTTATTCAACCTTACTTGTTATTATTTTCCCTTATTTTTCGGCGACATTTTCGTCGGAGGGTGGCCTGCTAAGACTACTTATTTAAATTTCGTAAACAATGTATACATATGTAACATCAATTGTAAATTATAAGTTGCGAAAGCATACATAATTATGACATTATACTTAATTATGACATACAAAATTCTGATATACGTAATTATGATAGCATACAAGCAAGACACTTTCATTCATTTCGAAATACTGTACAGATCATACAATTAATTTCCTTCTAGATTTGTTTGTGTTAGAAGTTGTAGAGGTGTTTTGCTGTTCGCTCTTTCTTTTGCTCACTTTCGCATATTTGTCTCCGTCTCCTTTTCTGCTAGCTAGTTTTTTTTCCTCTCGGAGAAGACAATTCATGGCAGTGTTCTGAGTACCTGTTTGGCCCAGAGCGAGACTCGTGAATCAATGGGTAACATGCAGGTCATGCAGAACTGGATAAGTTTACTTTTCATGTTCTCTTCCCAGAAGTTGTCATCTCTTTCAATCTGGGCAACCTTGATACCGAAAGGTATCCGTACACAGAACAGACAGTAACTGCATCTTGTCACATGTAATTGCCCTTGCACCTGGTAATAATATGGTTGATTGGTGTTCACATCTCCCACAATTCCCTTTTCTTTACATAATTTCCAAAAAGTGACTTTCCTTTTTTGAAATTAGTTCTCCTGTTGTAAGCATAGTGGGAGTCACGCCAGATGATGGGCATTTCACCTCCACTATACCATCATGACCAATAATGCCGTCAGGAGTAGCCCCTAGGAACGGTATTTCACTATCTACAAACAATCCACATGGTTCCACTTGTACATTGCACAAATTTTCAAGAGTTTTAATACCATTTTTACGTTATCCCTTCCCCAAACCATGACGTCAGTGTCAACATCTCCATACAAGCGAGAAAATACAAGCTTCTGACACGATGTGTGTGGCTTGCGTCTGCGACAGTACCGAAATTTGAAGCTGCGAGAAGTTTTCTTCGTTCATCTTTCCAGCGATTGCTGTCCCTTTGTAACAGTGTCCTTTTTTGTAGGTCCATACACTCATCCTCTGAAGACGGTCAGTCTTAACTGTACAAGTTAAAATTTATTAAATTAGAAATGCGCTCATTAAAATTTTTCTTCTGTCAAAGTTTTATTCCTGTCTGCCTGTTGCATTCTTATTTTACTGTATTTAACTACAACAAAAAAAACACAGCAACATTAAAATAAAAAATAACTTGTAAATAAGTTATACAGCGATTTCATAGGCCTAAACAAAAGTTGGAATATTTAGAAAAAAAAATATATTCATTAAAAAAATATTAAACAGCTTAGCAATTTGTGTTTTTGTTTATGAAGACACTAAAAGCCATTATAGCACTGGGTCTCGAAAGATAAATTCGCCTGTCTGCATGTTCCCTGAAAGTGTCAACTACCTCAACTGATATGCCGATGTCTACATCGTGTTCAACATATGGAATCATGAGGTATTCCAGCCGTTCCTGCTTCAGTGTTGACCTAAGCTTTCACAGGTACAGCTCGTGACTGGTAGCACACAGAACTCCTTTAAAGTTTTCGTCAATTGTACGAATGTCGTTCTTCTACCCTTGTAGAACCTTCTTAAAGTTTGTGGTGCCCATGATGGTGGTTTAGGGAGGGGCAAATGCCCCTCATGCCCACCCTCTTCTGGTTCCACTGCTGTATATGCAAAGTAAGGATTCTTTGTTATTTCAAATAGGTTCGTATTTATGCAAAATCCAATTTTCACATGTTATTATATCATAACTATGCCCCAAATTAGGGGTGGCAGCTGCCACCCCTCGCACCCCCTGTGTACGCCTATGGGTCTAATGCGGGCACCGGCTACCTGACTGTTGTTTTTGCTAGATTCAGATGCTGTAACTTTTATTCATAAACGTAAATAAATACTTTTAATATCTGTGTAGTGTTGCGTATTAGTCACACTGAGCTCTTTTGTCAATTGCTCTACCAAGTATGCACAAACACTATGAAAACAGCAAGTAGTACTAGCAGAGCAGCTGTGTTATCTTCAGAAGGGTAGCGGGGCAATTCAGCCATGTCCATGTCCCAATCGCTACAAATAGACGGCTTAGTTGAAAATCAAACAACACCGTTAAAACGTACATGTTTCTACGAATTCAAACTCACCGATTATTTTTACCAAGAACTAGTAACGTAAAAAAGTAATGATCAACTGTACTTTCCCGTTTGAGGCAGTGTCTAAGAATGCTATGAGAGGAGACTGACCCGAGGAGTAGTCCAGAAGTCGACCTGAATAATGCATGACACGGAATGAGGTGGGTATGGAGCAGCGCCGGAATGCTAAGGGTGTTAAATGAATTAGTTCAATGTCATACCGTACTGTTCTTTTAAGGTAGCATGCCTGCTTTCACAATGAATCTTTAGTTTATGTGTGCAGTGACAATAGTTATGGAAACAACAGGGAATGCAATTAACTATAAGAAACAATGGATTTAGTTCTTAAGATTTTATGGATTTTTAAAATAGTAGTCAGTTATATATTTTTTATATTTATTTCTTCGCAAGAGTTTAATGCTGAAAGGTGGAAGGTGTGAATGAATATGCAATGCTTTGTTACACCATAGATGTAAATTCTGTGTCCATACACACTTACACAGTGAATATATTTTTGCAAAAGGATATTATAAAACAAAAATATTTAACTTGGAATTAGTTTTTAATTCTTTTAATTACTAGTGTATTACGCTGATGACAACGAAATCAGATCAGTAAACATTTGAGCAAGCACAACCAGTGTTGCACTGTAACCACCAGTGTCACAAGTGTTTATATATTGTGTTGGTGCAACAGTTACCAATGTTAATTTTATTAAATTTTTATAACTTATAGCAAAAATTGGTTTCATGATAAATATTCAAAAATGTTTCAATTCCATAAACATACGTATAGAAAATGTTAACATTTGTAGAAAAATGTTACAATAATCCACGACACACTGTAACTTCAATTACCAAGATGAATTAAACTTTTATTATACGTGTGATAGATAACTTACGTTACCAGTCAGAATTAGGTCTACAAGAAATAAAATTATTCAATTATGGTAATAACCACTTGTGTATCATATTCAAATAGACCATTTACCATGAAATCACGTATTAATATTGGAAAATCTTACAATTTATGAATCTTAAAATATTGTTTTGTTAAATTATTTTGATTTTTTATACTAAATAAATAAAATTTTTGATTCTAACAATCTGATTTTGAAAAGAGATACCTTTCAATATTTAATGATATGTGGCATTATAAACCTGAATCAATTTCTGTTTAATTTGGGCAGGCTTTGTCAACGTCTACGAGAGTGGTTTGATCATAATTAGCCATATGGCCTAGGCCTAGCTATTGTTCTTTAACTTAGTTATGCCTAACATTTTTCCCTCTAAAATTGTATTTATCGTCTTACCCATACGTTCATACTATTTAGGCCCGTTATATAGTGACATGGAACCGTCAGCCCATGGAAACGTAAGACAACTACGTATGCATTCTGTCAGCTCGTTTGAGTTCGGCATTGCCCATCTCTCTTACGTTGGCGGATGTGTATCCGTGTCCACTTGCGTCGTACTGTAGAACGAACTCGTAGTGTCTTACGTTTTTATTTTGAGGATACGTTTACGCTTATGTGTCACTGTAGAACGGGTCTAAGGAGTCCAGGTTGCCTGTTTGTTAACTTCCATCTAACAATCCCGTTAATATAAAAGGAATATCACTACTAATATTTTCAAAATATGTCATCTTAATTACAGCATGAATTTCCTCACCTTCCCTTTGTATCTAAAATGTAATAAACAATTTAGTTCTAAAGTAGTTTACTGTATAGGTAAAGGCACTTAAGAGTACGCACTTAAGAAGCCTTTAATTATAAAATTAAGATATTAAGTATAGCACGAAAAGGTTTTATACCACATGAAACACCATTGCTTGAACTTCACAGATCACATATAACATAATAAAAAATAAAATCCCTTCCAACAGAAAATCATACATTTTGCATAAACTGTAACTGCGAACTCTTAGGGTACAGGTATCCTAAGAGTGCGCACAATGTCCTACAAGAGTGCGCATCAGCAAACATCACATTTAAAGTTCCCAGAACCTTCGTAGCTCGAGCAATCTTCGTGCCACCAATGTTTACACTTTCAGCATTGTATCCAATCTTCTAAAATCGGCTTTTGATAAGGTTCATCACAACCTGGACAAGAAATATTATCTTCTACTATTTGAACTGTAGGCCTATGTGGGACTACTCCTGAGGTTGATGGTACAGCTTGATAGTCTGATTTTACTGTCCTTTTGGCTTGCTTTCTTGCCTGAAGTTTACTGGCTGCCTTGTTTACCAGAAGAAAGTTTTTGTATGATGAAGCAGACATTATTTCACATTTTTTCCTCGCCACTTTCCGTTTTATCGAAGTTATACACTTTGGTAGTGGTGTTATCACTGAGGGTGGAACTCGCGGTGGTTCAGCAGTGTAATCTTGCTCTGCCATTACATCAGCTTGAGTTTGGATTTCATCAGTTTCAAGACTCGTCGAATTTTCTGGTGGAGTTGGATCTTCATTAGTAATGTTCAGTTGCTCTTGAGGACGGTCTGTCACTTCAGCAGGTGCAAAATCTTCATCAGAGAACACATCGGGATTGAAAGGATGTATGCCAGTGAATTTAAAAGCATTTATTGCCTTTTCCATTGTTGCCACCCTGGTGTAAGCACAAGTGAAGATTTTTTGCAATGTCATGCTGGGTGATTGCCTTCTCTGGATGACTCACCAACCACTTGTCTGCTTCTTCAGCAAAGGCTTTCTTTAAAGGGCCAAAGAAACCGACATCTATTGGCTGAAGTCTGTGGCTAGCATGCGGTGGTAGTGACAGCAGTGTTATGAAGTGTTCTCTGCAGAAGTAAACCGCTTCAATACTGCAGTGCGATACGTGATTATCCAATATCAGTAGCACTGGATCCTTCTCTGTTGGCTTCACGAAACTGCAGAAATGCTTCAGCCACTCCACAAACAATCCAGTGTTCATGTATCCAGTTTCAGAAATCGTAGGCAATGTTCCTTCTGGTGCGTCTGAATACAGTTCTAGTTTCATTCTCTTCCTAGCAAATATCATGGCTGGAGGAACATACGTACCAGTAGAGTTCACGCAGCACACAACAGTGACCATTTGACCTCGTTCCGCTGAAGAAACTTTACAAACTGTCTACTTCCCTTTAGGAGAAATCACTTTTGGAATGTGGTTGGGTACAGTGGAGATACATTGAATTTACGATGAGCAGGAAATTTATTTTTAGCACAGACACTGCCCAAATTATCAACAAATCTCTTACACTGAACCCTGTTAAAACCAATGGCTCTCCCTAAACTACATTTCTCCGGAGCACGAAGTGTCAGACCTTGCCTTTTGCAGAAAGCACGAACCCAATTTTTACCTGCCTTTTTTGTGGTTTTGTTGAACCTGTGGTCAATCCCATTTCTTTCTGCGAATTGAAATGCTAAAATTATGAGATGTTTTCTACCAATACCATAAAATCTCTTGTCGAGCTCTCTTATACGATCAGCTAACTCTTTCTCAATTTCTGGGGTAAAAACTGGTTTGTGACATCCAAGAGAAAGTGGTACAGTCCCTTGAAACAAACAGAAAGGAATAATCAATAAAACATTGCCGGGAAGGGCAAAAAAAAAAAAAGGGTGGGAGCATAACGAATTGAAATATAAATCAAGTTAGAAGCATAGGCCTAAATCATTGACTAAATAGTAGGTGTTAGTAAACTATTTATTTTTTCTTCGTGAAAAGTTTTTATAAGTACAGAAAGAACTCTATAGGCCTAAAGTGCCTAAACAATGTAAAACTCTGTCAAAAACATTTATTTATCTTTTTTACAACATTTGTTAATTTCTTTAACTATTTGGCTAGGCCTATTGTACTTCTGAAAGAGTTCAGCAGGATATAAAAATCTATGGAATTTTCCTGAACAAATTAATGTTATAAAATCTGTTGGTCATTGCTTAAAATGTTTTTAAAGTAACATAATAAGCCTAAAATATTGTTTTAATTTATATACATTTTAATATCTGTACAGTCTGTACGGAGCGATGTCAAAGGGATAATGACCCCTCCCCAGAAACCAAATCGGGCCTACCATAAGTCTAATCATATGCTAAAATAAAAAAGTAGTCTAATTAACTCTGGCTTTTGCAAAAGTAGCTGCAATTTATTTATCATTTTAAATATGTAAAGTACTTAAATGGCATTCCATCATGAGAACTCAAATTTTCCTAGGGAGAACAACCCTCCTCCCCCCACCCGCTTCACTTCCTTTAAGGAGGCGGTGAACCCTTTCGAAACCAAAGTCCAGATTTATCTATGCTAGTTTGGCTGGATATTTTTAAGTAAATATAAGTACGAACAGAATAATTCATTAACGAACATTAAAGAGCTATTCAGTTTTTATATTTTGTTAACTTGCGGAGCCTGATTGGATAAATTTGTTACTGGCTGATGTCTCTACACAAGCATGATATGCATTTATCTTAGTGTTGCAAGACACGTGCGATTATTATATGTATAAAAAAGTAGTAGGACTATACATATCACTTACAGCTTTCAGTCTTTTCCTGAGTGTAGATTCATTTACGCCGAGAGATACAGCGACATTCCTCTTACTCTCGCCGGCTTGTATTCGTCTATTAGCCTCATCTATTATATCTTGTGTAAAAATCAGTTTCCTGTCTGATTTTCTATTATATGTAGAAGTCATTGTGGTCTGCGAAATTATCTCTGCAACATGGAACAATGGGCATGTGAAGTAATATTTTACCATTCATAAAAGGGCTTTTAAGAGTACGTAGTAGAACATGTGGCCTATAAGAGTACGCAATGCTGCGCGCTCTTTGAGGCATCTGCACAAGTTCAACACTTGTACAACAGATGGCAACAGCCTTCACTTTGGTCGTCCGTAATGGCATCATAGCAAATAAAAGACTCACAACTTTATGTTACTATGTATGATTTGAGTTGACTTGTTTATGTATTGGTTACAAGGACTATTGTATTCTTAAACATATTTACATCAAAACAATGCAAATAGTATTCTTACCTTGTAAACTCAAAATATTCCACTTCCACAAACTTTCTTCGCGCCGTAAAACACACACACAGAAGCTTCATCCAGCCATCTATCGACTTCTCTTGCCAGTGCTACCAATTACACGATATCGATACTGCGCGCTCTTAGGGACTGTGCACTCTTACGTGCCTTTACCTATATGAATGTTACTCTACACAAATGTAATAAAAACGTTACAAGAGACGAGCTCAACACTTTGCTCATATCTAAAACTAGCTTGCCTTCTGACAAACGTTCGAATATCGTTATCTAGTGCTCTGTACTTTGCCACAACAGTATTCCAAGTCACTCTCTACACAGCACTGTATAAAACTGATATAACACTGATCGTGACATAACTAGGCAGACTTTTATCATTTACGATATTTGCTACCTCGTGTGTACCGTAAAATTTTAAGCAAAGAAAAATAATTACAATAAACGGAAATACATTGGTAATATACTTTCAACCTTTCAAGTTATAATATCAATGTTGAACTATATGCAGTAACGGCCTAAGAATTTGTAAAATTGTTGTAATCTTAAAATTTTACTTTTATCGTGAACGATCTATAGGCTACACTAATGTTCTTGAGAGAAATAGTGGGTTAACAAATATTATGTATTGTTGTGCAGACATCTTTGTTTCCGTTAAAATAACATATCGCAAATAATTATTTCTTATGAGTTTGTTGCAGGTTATTGTTTACATTTTAATCTATAGGAAGAACTTATATTTATATACTGCCCTTGGCCTATTTAGGATACGTGTTACGAACAAAAATTACAAGAAAATATTCCTGCTGTAATAGGTATATGTATTTATCAAAATGTAACATCAGATTTGCCAAAAGTAAGTACTATTATAATTTTGTAGCCTTTTTACAGCAGAGATAAGTCATTACTGATCCCTTCAATACTGTCCCCACATAACTTTCCCTACATTTACAACAGCATGAGCACAGTAACAACTAGTTTTAAGAACATTAACGATAGAAGATAAATATCCAATTTAGTCAACAAATTGTGATTATTTATTGTATTACAAAATAGCTTAACACACACTAAGCTTAAAACAAACATAAAAGTAATGTTTATGAATCGTTAGGTAATGAAGTTTAAATCACTCCGTGGATCAGTGATTAACTTTGTAATGACCATAAGTGTATCAACACTTAACTTCCTAGACAAAAGTTACAAGTAAAGTAAAGCTATGGCAGAAATATCTCAATTGCTTTGCTGTGAACTGTGGAGTTCCCATTCTCATTATAGAACCCTTTAGTCTGAATTTATTGGTGGGGGAATCTTAACTGTCGTCAAGGGAAAATGCTAGACATGTGGATTTCTGGTTCTGATGCCAGTTTACAGTTGAACCGTTATATTTCAATGTTAACATTAGCGATAGGCATAATGTACGTAGCATCTTCAATATTTATATGCACACATTATTCCATTTAATGACCCAACAATAAGTGAACAACTAATTAAAATTGGTTGTTTAAATAACATACAATTATTAACTAATTAAAATATGTGAAAATTTCGTTCTACATAAGGGGAGTGATTGTGAGCGGTGCTGTAATAATTGCATCGCATCTTGGTTTATATTTTATTTTAGTTTTTCGCAATGGGTAAGCCGATATAATGAAAAAGAAGGAAGCAATGTTGGAATAAAAGTGTATGAGAAAAGTTAAAAAAAAAAAAAAAAACGAATCGAGCAGCGTATGCAATAAAACGGGAAAAACAAACACCTAAATTAAAAAGTAAAAGCAAAACAAAATAAGATACCATATAAATATAATGAAATTGTGAACGATGACCCAATCCTGCATGATTGACAGTTGCGTACGGTACGGTGCATTTACTTTCTAACACATTCAATTCAGAATCCGAAGCAAAGCATTTCCGAAAAAAGAATCAAATAAAAAATCAATTTCACAAAAAATATTAAGCTACACAATGAAAGGTTAACTTAAAAGTGAAAGGATGTACAACTATGTTGTTGTGCATGAACATGAGAGTCTAACGTGCACTAAAAAAGGCGAGTTAAGAAAACGGACTGATTGGGTGAAAGTAATACAGATAGAAAAGTAACGCAGAGAGAAAAAATTAAAAACAATCTTGAACAAGACAAGAAAATTCTAAAGGAAGATAAAGATGACTACAAAAAATAAAAAGAATGGAGTTTCTAAAGATTCCAAAGGTAAGATAGTGATAACAATAAATCAAAAGGAGGAAATGGAAGATCAACACTCAAAAAATAGGAAAAAACAGTAAGTACAGAGACTATAAATTACGAACTACTAATTCATCATTAGAGGTACGTAAATTTCGCAGATACTTTCCATGTCAGGTTGAACGCCAATTATGTATACTTCATTGTCATGTCTGTGACACAGACTAAATAGTAATACAGACGTGAAATGACGTGGCGGCTCGTTTGATATAGGCGAACTTGGCCGCTTATTGGCTGCCCGAGGCTGTAGACTCCAGCCCCGTGTCTGTTTGGCTCCTGCATGTTACTACAGGTTTCCTATTGGCCTGGCTGCCAACTAGCAGAGCAGCTGCCTCACGCTGATTGGCAGTAGGTGTT
>PNEQ01091871.1:0-10812 GCA_003012365.1 Medauroidea extradentata
TCAAACAGTTATAGCGACGCAAAATTATATATTGTATCATTCCTTAATAAATCAACATGCCTTTGAACCTTAGTCAATGGTCGCAACAACAACTAACATTGTAAATTATGTTAGAGTCTCATTGTATAGATTTTCTTAACGAACGCAGTAATAAATTAAGGGTGCCGCCTACCCGCGCGTGAGAGGCTTAAAAGCGACGGAGCAGTAAGGTCGACCTTGAAGCGCGCATCAAATGCCGCGTCGCCTCAACGAGCCAAGCGCTGAACTAGCGTGCAAGCTTCCCGCCGAACGGTTTTTACTATGGGACACTAAGCTGTGACCATATAATTTTATTGGTGGAAAGTCTGCAACTAAGTTCAGTGCAGGTCGCAATCTGAGTTTCACGTACATCCTGTTAGTACATTTTGAAATCTGAAAAAGCCGTTTTTAGTAATGTTGGAAGGCTTAGAAACAGTGTTTTTAACTAGCGTGGCGTCTGAACAATGAGGTTCCGACCTTGTCTGAAGTTTGTTTTCTTTTCGTACGTTGGCACAACGGGTACACGTGTAATAGTTTCGTAGAAAAACCTGTTTACGAACACACTGCAGCACGTTTGAAGCTTGCGTTAAGCGGCCGCCTTAAGTAGACGTTCTTTCATAAACATTCTTTCATTACATATCTACTTGGTTTCTTACACAAAAGTCAACTAGTGTACTACAGTACGTCTGTATTCCGCAATTGTCATCATGCAACCATATAATTCATCACTAGTGTTTTCTCCCTGCATAAATTTTTTCGTCCTTTTACAACAAAATGGTAATCTTATTTATATACAATTTTTTAGCATTTCAAATAAAATTATTGCAAAATTTACTAGAAACAAGATAATATACTAACCCAGCAATGTATATACTTACAATATCTTGTAATTTTTACGTTTGTTTATGATCTCGCACATTTTTTTTGGGCCGCGGTGGCCGAGGGGTCAGACCTCCCACCAAGGCGATCCGGGTTCGAGTCCCGGCGGGGTCGGTCCCCGGATTTTCGCATGTGGGAATCGTGCCGGACGATGCCGCTGGTCAGAGGGCTTTCTCGGGGATCTCCCGTTTCCCCCGCCCATTCATTCCAGCGCCTCTCCATACTTACCTCATATCACCCCTCACCAGCACTAAAGACCTCGATGTTAAGCGCACTCATTTCACAACTTTTTTATAAACACGTTTTCAAAAAATTCATTATTATAAGTAAAATACTTATGAATTGTGAGGAACATAAAATTTGATTTCGTTTCACACCCATCAGTCTGTCTGTGAATATACTTTAATTAAGATCGTATTTTTGTCTAATAGGCACTGAGGTATTTTTGACGACGGTAATAATTGTGACTTATTTTTCATTTTACCTCAACGTTAAAGTGTTACGACATTAAGTTACAAGCGTTTGCGTTCCAAATCCAGAAAAAAATTTCCAAGAGCGCAAATAAAGGCTTTCAATTTTTATCGGGAATTTTGTACGTCGCTTTGAATTGCTGAACAATATATATAGCTGCAGGCTACAACACGCAAACCTGCAATTAAATAAAGTGAAAGAATTTTCCTCCCGATAATTCGTTTGACTTTTATTTTGATTCGCGATAGCTTCAGGGAATTACGCTGAGAAATTTTTTGCCGCTGTAATGATCCAACAGAGCAAATTAATGTAGTAAACTGAACGTCGTTATTTCTCCTGAATGCGCGCCACCGCAGAAGTGTGGCAACACAGAACATGTGGAGAGTGTTTCTTGGAACATCTCTGGTGAAATTGTACGGCGAGGTATAGAGCACGGCCATAGAGAAACATGTCTGGACAAGTATGACAGATCGGCGCTACTGGTACTGTGGTGTTGTCATTGGCCTCTCCGCCGGGGGGGGGGGACATGTCCCCTCCAAACATTCCTTGTGGAGGGGACACAGGGACATATTGATGTTCAAGTGAAGGTATCGTGTGTTATTTATATATTGTTCACTTGAATACTATTACACGTAAAGGATAATTACTTCAGTGCTCAAACCTGTTTGAAAGACAAATTTATTTATTAAACATTCTATTAGGATATACGTATTTACTTCTATTCGTCAAAAATATTTACAAACCGTGTCCCCCCCCCCCCACCTAAATTTACTTACAGGAGAGGCCCATGGGTGTTGTATTAACATTGCTTTAAACGGACCTACAAGTAGCAAGTTCGTGTCGGGGGCACAGTCGTAGAAGAACAGGTCTGGACACTCGCCTATCTACAAATGTATTTTGCTTGAACCCCTTGTTCTTTGGCTGTAGTTCACCAAGTTACCACACTACAGTGCATCTTTGGCGCTTCAGTCTGGGCGGCTGGGCTCAAACTCCGCCCACTTTTTTTCCATTGTTAACATTATAAAGTAAATAAAGATTTCTGGAGCCATAATTTAAAATTGTAAGCGAAGAAAGTATTTCATAAATTGATCAATAATACGTTTTGATAATTTGTTTATCTTAGTGGGAGGGAAGTGGGCGGAGTTTGAGCTTGACCGCCCGGATTACAGCGTCAAAATGTATAGCATTATCGGTAACTTGATGAACTGCAGCCAAACAACAAGGGGGTCAAGTTTCCAGGCGAGTTTCCAGACCTGTTCTTCTACGGTCGTGGTCCGGACCTGTAATTATAACACCGTGGCATAGAGAAGTGTTTTGTTGGATACACACCATTGCTGGAAAATGTCGCCGAGTTGCAGAAAACTCACAGTTGTAAGCTAAGAAAGATAATATAAGCAACAAAAAATGAAGAAATCCACCAAGGAAGCAATAAAGAGCTCGAGACATCAAACTTACAAGTAATTCCGAAATATGAATATCGGTATATAACAGAGATTAGAGAAACACACAGATTGAGCATAACTAGAGACTTGCAAAATTCGCGTTATTTTCTGACAGCTGACTAGACTCCAAGTGACTATAGGCTTGTTCGACGTCTCCCGCTGGCCGATATTGTCGTGACTTGCCGCGGAGAATGCTTACACGGTAGAGAGGCCAATCTCTGTAAAGACGTAACACACGTCAATTACAACACGTAAAAGTTCGTGGCCAATTGAATCGCAGATTGTGCTCTGTTATGTGTAGCAAAGTGAAGTTTAGACTGCTACCAAATGATAACGCGAATTTTGCATGTCTCTAAGCATAACGTATATTGTAGGGCGAGGGCAGGGTCATGGAAGTTAGGCCTGGACACTTCTAAATAATTTAGACTTGCTTAATGAAGCTCGAGCGGTATGACCCTGGGCGAGGGGTACGAAGCCATTTTGGTAACTGCAAAACGTTGTTTATTACCATAGCAACGTGTATAATGCGGCTGTGGGTCAAATATGTATTTTTTTTTTTTTTTTAAGGATCCAGGTGGAGCATGTCGCCGGGAATTGTAACCAAACAAATGCTTGACGTGGCTGGTATCAATATGACCAACTAATTAAAAAAATTGAGAAATTATTAGTTAGGAGGTGTGTAAACAGGGCTAAAATATAGAGTTTTCAACCTAAAACATTTATTAAAGAGTACAATACGTTCATTTACCCTTAAAAATTCCAGTCTGATGTGAACTTTTCAGGTTAAAGCAGTATGGCGGCCGGCCAATTTGGTGGCTACCTCTCCCCCTCTTGGCTTCACTCCCCTCGCCCTCATTCAGACCTTATGCTACCACAGTGATGTGGGTTGTACAACCATAACCTCGTTCCTCAATACATCTGCAGGAACAGCTGATTGCACTCCGCCATATTTCAACATGAATTAACAAAGTCTGCTTGGCTTCAATATAGGCTGCTAATGCTCCATCTGTACTTTTCTCTCATCTCTGGTATATATAATGAAAACAAAGAAAAAAGACAAGGGATGTGAAAACCGACAAGGGCCTTGTTGTTTTTTGGTTTACGTTATGCACCTATTGTATTCCTATTCCGGAATTATGTGTATGTTTGTTGACCACAGCCATGTCAGGCTCCCTTGCTGTTTTTTTGCTCATTTTCTCATGTAGAGTTGTTTTAATTAACTGAGTTTTCTGCAGCCAAGCAACGTTTGTTTGCAGTGGCCTACTTCTAACAAAACACTTCAGTTTGTCTTACATCTCAATTGCAAAAATCATTCAGAGATCATATATAGAACCAAAATGAACAATTGTTGTCATAGACAGTGGGAACTGAATATGTTTACATATATACATACAATATTCGCGTTTTAGTTTTTAAATAATTTGAGCATTGAATAGCAATATTAATTTTAAACTTAACCCCAATATTTTTTGAAATTTGGTTATTATAGAGTCCAGGATACTATCGTACTAAAAATTATAAAAATTACAATTTTCCATTTCAATACCTTATTTGTCTAAATTCAGTTTTTTTACTGGAAATCAAAGCATATTACCACCCAGTGCTATACAAATAAACGTCCACTATTAGAATACCTACTCGGCAAAAAATTCCCGTCAAATTATGATGAGTAGCTAAGATACTATTGGCAATTGAATATTCCAGTCACTCGCTCGACGTCTTACCGTTCCAGACACCTTAACAGGAGCGCCATCATAAGGAACGAAGAAGTCTGTACATTTGCATCTAACTTTAAGCTTCTTTGCGTTTTAACCTGTTCTTGCCGGCTACACCTTCTCACAAACAGGCGTGAGTGTTGCTACAGGAAGTACTCTAGTACTTCTTTCATTATCTGCAAGCAATGCTGTTTATGCCACACTGAAGTGACTTCACATCGTCCTCAACTGCACTGGAAGCCTCACTGTTACTGGGAAGTGTTAGATAATTACTTGTATTTTTCAGTTTACGAGCTATAACATTTATCCAAGTAGTATTATCAAAATTTTTTCTTCGGGAAGACATAGGATATATTCCTGATCAACTGATTGGCATAAATAATAGTGGAATCTTTCATTAATTTGTGTAACATAGCATTTGTCCAATGTTACAGATGAGTATAAATTTCAATTCATTGGTCAATTAACCTAGGTATGTACTATTCTATGACCATTGTTATCCACGTGCCAGGAAGAATGTAAGTTTTAATCGTATATGTATTGAATGTATAAGGATTGGTTATAATGTACACAAGTGTCTTATTGTATAATGTGCATTTCAAAAAATAAATAAATTAAAAAAAATGAAAAAGGTATTGTGTTTTGGAACTTAATGACTTCTACAGCTTTTATATCTATGCCAGAAATATTGTTTTGTACCGCGAATTACAACCTGATCTGATCATATAAGCGAACAAACCCGGAGTAAGTTACGAGGAAAGTATTGACTGGAAGTTGTGTTGCGACGTTAAATCAAGAGAAGTAGTTTGTTGAAGAACGATTGAGAAAATGTTATAGAAATAAGAACGTTCCCGTTCATGATCCCGAACAGACTAAGAGAAATACGTTTGAAATTATACACGATGTCAACGCCGAAGAATGATATTCAAGGGAATTATAAAGAAGAGCATGTGGTTCAGGCCATTCCACTGTCAACTTCGTGTTCGTTGCTGTCCTGGGTCTCCGATGTCTTCAGTTCGACGGGTCCACCATTCGATGAACGAGGGGAACGAGAGCTTCATCTGAGGACGAAGAGGTCGCGATCGTCTTACAAGAACCAAGAGTACGTGGTCGCCATCCAAGGACGAGAAGGATGTGGTCGAATAAGTATCGAGGAATGATCTAGAGGCAACTGTCCCGACCTACTACAAGACATCCTTGGTAAAGACCCACCCAAACTACGCCGTCGTGTTAAGTTTAGTTCTTCGTCAAGAGCTGGAACAAAATCTAGTAAATTTTCGATATATTCCCGAAAAATTATTTGACTATGCGGAACAGCTTTATCATTCTTCTTATATCTCAACGGGTGCAATGTACTTCAAAATAAACTAAAACCTAAGATCGACCCCGAGATTTCTTAATCTGAGCTCGCAAAGAATTTAAAGAAGTTTATAAGCTGTTCCGGGAACAAACAGGATTTTTGAAACGTCTAGAACTCAGAAAATTACGTAGAACCCTGGTTTGTAAGTTAAGTGATGGTCAGGTTCGTACCCGAATTAATCACCTTGGTCACGGTAAAAACACATCATCTGAAATTCCATACACTATCATAATTTCTGCTTATTTTATTATCTAGTAACCTGACTTGTCTGTAGAAGTCATTATTTTTCCTATTGTGTGAATTCTGTTTAAATATATTTTCTTATGACTTCTAGAGGCGTTTCGTTTCCATTTGGTCAGTAGCTCTAGTGATAGAAATACTAATTGGTTTTCGAACTTGTCTTATCCTTTTATGACCGTCACCTACTTAGGGGCTAGCACCTCAACCACTGGAGACGGTAACAAAATTACAAAAACAAGGTAAGGTGGGTGGCGAATCCCTATAAATTTGCAAGGGCGCTAAGGCAAAAGTAATCCTCATTCAAAAGTAAATCAAACTCGTAACTTCAAACGCCTCAATAAAGTAATACCAGTCAAATAACAATAGCAGCAAGCATCATCACATTAATGTTCCAATCATGAAAAGGTAAACTGTAACTACAACTTGAAATTCAAAGAAAGATCAAATATCGGGTTCAATCCCAACAGGGATTTATTCATAACTCATGATCAAAATAACAAAACAAATCAGCAACACAAGTCAAAATTTTAGAAATGAAAACTATGAAAGTACAGACATAACATTAATCATTAACTTTAACTTTATGAATTTCTATAAACAGGCGTGCAAAAGTACCAGTTAATCTGTCAATCTGAACAATATGACTCGGTGAAGCCCTAAATTGAGAGTACTGCAAAGTGTCTAGCAAAATACAAAGCCGTAAATTATCTGCTACAAATTTACTTTCTATGCAAAGGTCATACCTTGAAAATTACACGCCAGCAAATATTAATTAACAAATACGAACAAAACTAAAAAAGTTTAAATATCTCGCTCTCTCTCTCGCTCTCTCTCTCGCTCTCTCTCTCTCTCGCTCTCTCTCTCTCTCGCTCTCTCTCTCTCTCTCTCTCTCGCTCTCTCTGAAAACTGAAAATATAGAAGATACCAGAAGTTAAACATTCGAAACTCGAACGCGAAAGAAAGTTAACCTGAATTACTGATCAAAAGAGAAAAACAACAAACAACAAAAACACGAACGAGACACTAGGACTTGAGCCATTATAATACAGGACTTCAACTCAGGAAATATAACAAATAACTAAACAACAGGCGCCGAAAATTAATCAGTTACAAGTCTTGCAGCATAACAACCCATTCCACATTTACATTAACGAAAGACAAACGTAACACTTACATTTCACTGGAAGCCGACTGAACGCACATACAAGAAATCCAGGGGGTTAGATATCAAAAGCGAGCATTAATATAGATCCCAGAAATAGTCCGCCCAACATGGCGGAGCAACTATATAAAGTTAAATTACAATAAAATAATTATTACTATTAAATATGAAATTACGTAAGAAAAGCATAATACAATTATTATACAACCTGCTACGTAGAAAATTAATTACATATTATCTCAGTTTGTAAATTTCAGATATTGACAAGAAAAATAATTATAGTAAAACGAAGAACAATTTCTTGAGTGCGCTAGTGCTGCGCGAAGTTAGTTGGACTCTCTGCACCTGTGTCTCTGCTTAATTCACATCATATCTATGGAGATGAAACGTCGTGTTTACATACTGCGTCGTAAAATGTTCCGAACTAAATACAAGTGGATTGCTGGAACACACGGTACGTAAGTGTTTCTATTGACGTGAAATGTTCAAAACTTAGCTGCGAAGAATTTACAGAATTACAAATAAAGTCAATATATTAGTAGCTGGAAATTTGAAGTGTCCGAAATTCTCGGGCGACGTAAAAACTTGCCGGTCAAACCGACAAGGTCGGTTCACTTTAATATAGTGAAAGAAAAGTTTCGCAGAGAAACTGTATGTCATATTTGCTATGCAGAATCATTACAATGGAATTATAGGTTAACTTCCAAGAATAATTACAGGTCCAATATAAGATGAACATATCACATTATTATAATCGCCAAAATTCGTCACAAACATCTTCTATTCCTCAACATTACCACATTTACCAACATATTTCCAAACAGAAGTTATCGCAGAAAATCTGTAAATATAATTCAGCATCAAACATCCCCCTTAGTTCAGCGTTGGTCGAAATGTATTCACTGTCCTTTACGTAATTGTTTCCATGTAAATAGACTATAGGGATAGCATAATAAGCCTACTCTAAAACATATATTTTATACCACGTTACTAACAATAAGGACCTATAAAAAGGCTACCAACACAGTGGGAAATCATTGCCGGAAGTTTATTTAAGGGGGAGGGTAGTTAGATCCTTCTGACATCTGCCTCTGGATGCATCCGTAATCCTTAGGCTACAATAAATAGCCTAATTTGCAAAACTTTATAAATACTGAGTTTATATGTGTGTATGTATGTGTATATTATATATATATATATATATATATATATACTTGCATCAACACACATATGTGAAATAAAGGAATATTGAGGAATTTTCATCAAATGTTCGTTTGACAAATTCAAATCCAAAAAGATTTTATTTAAAAATGCATAGCCCTATTTCTACTTCTTCTTCTGCCTATCAATGGAAGGGTTCGGCTGTAAATAATGATAAGGGACATTCAGAGAGAAACAATGTTATCAGGTGTAAAACATAGTAAGTAACGTGCTTTACGTATTTTTATTTCAGTGTTGCCATTCCCAGTCTCGACGTGGAATGGAACGCTTTACTAATATAGATAAAATAGTTCACTTACTATGTTTTAAACCAAAGATGTAGTTTTACACCTTATTCTTATTTTACTTCCGATCTTCCCTTGTATTATAAACATTAGATTAATATATTTGGTGTTTTTAGCCATACATTCTTCACTAAATACCAAAGATGCTTTACAGTTTACATTGTGAAGCAAAGCACATTGTACAGAGAATAAAACATTTCGCTCATTGAGTCAAGTAGGTATTTCCATGCAGTGGTTTTTATTTGGTCGAGAGAGAACTAGAAACTCACAACTTCTGGTGATGTAAAAATATGTGAAGACGTGTATTTTTATTAATGAAACCAACGATGTCAACTGGTCGAATAAGAAAGTTAAAGCGAGACGATATTGGCAGCACTGGAAATTGTAGTGGCAGCAGAACTATCAAAAACACTCGCTCGTTTGTGAGACAGACTATACAGGATGTTCACGAAAGATTATTACATATTTTGCGAAGTGATCCCTTGTTAAATTATATAGTGCCAGATTTTGGTTGGTGCAATTCTTTACGGAAAAATTCGCGATTTAAAAACCAACATCTGCTTAACTAACCAGCACTAAGGAGAAATAAATAATGACATTCCAGAGGAGTTTTTTATGAGGAGATCTGCTTCTTTGTTACATATGGCTTAGAATACCTTTCACTTTCGTTAAATAATACATAGCTCAAACCTCTTGTGTATCACGAGTTGCCTACCTGCGAGGCTCCACAGTATTTACGTCAATTCCTAAAAAAAAAAAAAAAAACCGGTTCATTGAGGGTGTTGCGACAAGGTGACATGTGTTAACTGGGGCCTCCTTATACAAACTTTGTCATTTAATAGACAAAAAAATGAAAATGGTAAAAAATTCTGCGCCAAAAAAAAATCATGGTCAGCCTCACTAAAGCGACGGAGTTGTAAGGTCGACCTTGAAGCGCGCATCAAATGCCAAGTCGCCTGTGAACTAGCGTTCCCGCTGAACTGTTGCGGTGACCATATAACTTTGTTGGTGGAAAGTCTGCAACCAAGTTCAGTGCAGGTCCCAATCTGAGTTTCACATACATCCGGTTAGTACATTTTGAAGTACGGAAGTCTGAAAAGGCCATTTTTAGCCATGTTGGAGGGCTTAGAAACAGTGTTTGTAATGGGTGTTGCGTCTTAACAATGAGGTTCCGACCTTGTCTAAAGTTTGTTTTCTTTGCGTACGTTGGCACGATGGGCACACGTGCAATATTTTCGTAGAAAAATCCCTGTTTGCGAACACACCGCAACGCTTTTAAAGCGTGGGGTAGGCGGCCGCGTTAAGATTTGTGCCAGCCAGAAACTTTCATCACATAACTTTACCTCATTTTTACAGGAAATCATCTCGCAAAGTTTGTAACATACATTCTTGAACATCCGGTATATAATACAACGTCGCGTCCGTCATCGCCTCAACCCTTCAGGGAATTTGTCCAGTTTCTCGTTCCTCTCTCACCACTCCAGGGTCCACTTACGTCGGAGTTTCCTTGCTTTATTTCAGGAGTTTTTTTGCCTGGCTTATTTACCCGCGCGCGGGAAAATGTTTGTGCCGGGCGAAGCGGCGCGGCCCGGGACTGAGCATGTAGTTTCCCATGACGTAATGGGATTGTCAGCTGGCGCCGGGCTTCGCCATCGCCACCTTTAGTTTTTCTCGACTTTTCCTCCTCCCCCTTTTTTTCTTTCTGTGTTCCTCTCTCCTCTTCTTAAAGCCAGTTACATGCCGCATCTCCGTCCTTTTCCCTCGTCCCAGGGAGAAAAAAAAAGAACATCGCAGTCTCAAAGAAGACGCAAAACCACGTCGCTATAGGTGATTCGGAATAAAGTGAACACTCAAAAAAGCCCTGATTAATTTCTATTTCCTGCCAGTTTATATCTTTCCGCCGATGTAAACACAAATAATGCCACGTGCTTTTATTTACATAGAGTCGTGCAATGTTTACAACTACATTAAACTGCTCCGATAAATTTTAGCTACAATATCTACTCATTAAATGCACGGG